>JAFIRS010007051.1:0-28831 GCA_018342105.1 Gonioctena quinquepunctata | reverse complement strand
TTGGTCAACCCCAAAAACACTGGGAGCAGAATCCAGAAGTTGGTGGGTGCACAGTTGAAGAAAGGCCAGGGGAAATCACTACCTAGTTACCAAGAGGACCCCAAGATAAACGTCCTATGAAGATCGTTCAAGCCCCCACCAAACTAAGAGATTTTGGGACCAAAACGGGGGATCTAGCCCCCAAACCCCCGGGGTATTGAGGGGTTGGGGGGGAGAGTCAAAAAAGAGGGGGGGAGGCGATTTTCGATCCAGGGTCAGGATTTTGGTTTGCAAAAACCCCCCTTTCCACGACCGATCATGGACCGTGGAGGTTACTTCCAATGAACTTGGGGGGCAGATAGGGGGCAGCAGATATCGTCAACCTGCGATGAAATTCGGGACAAAATTTGTTTAAAAAAGGGGGGGGCAATTTTCGAACCTAGGCCAACTCCCCACCCCCCAAAATGACAGCGTTTCATCCCGAGATATTCGAGAACATCCAGTCCCCCCGGGAAAAACAACGGTCAATATTAAACAATTAAACAGCCCCGCCAACGCCGGAATTGGGAAAAGATGGGGAAAATCCTGTGACGGAGATAAATAGGTAGCCCTCCAGATGGCAAGGGCCCGTTCCCCCCCATACGATCGAGCTTTTCTGGCGTAGAAATAAAAATTGTTGTAGATTTTTTAAAAAAAATTTAAAAAAAACCCCGTTAAGTTTTTTTAAAGCTAAAATAATCACATATCACTCAAAAAAGGTTCCAAACTGTCTTATGGGCACTTCCCCAGACCATTAGGCCATAGTTTATCACCGACCCAAAAGGGGAAAAAAACCCTTTTTAAAAGAATTTTTTTTAGCTTTTTTTATTTCAAAAAATAAAAGGTTTTCTTATTATACCTACTAAAACAAAACATGTGTTTTCCAAGTTAAATTTACCCAAAAAATACTCCCAAGTATTTAAGATTTTAAATTTTCCCCCCTTTTTTTTTGATGTAAATCATTTACATCCTAGTACAACCTGAGTCGGAATTTTTTCTTTGGGGAAAAACGGGGGTTATCCGAGGGGAAAAAAAAGGCTAAAACTTTGTTTTGCACATTTGGAAAAATAGACTGTAGCCAACCAATTTTTTTTGTTATCGGAGTTTTTGTTACTCAGAGTAGCTTTTCCCGTTTTTTCCACCCCACAATTACCCCAGGTCGTCCACAAAAAAGAAAAAAACTCCCTACATCAAGGAAAAGAGAGTTTTCATTAATATACAGGTTGAAGAAAAAGGGAAAAACCGTACCCTGGGCAGTGAAAGGCACAAATTTTTGCCAAGCAAAAAAAAAGGCGGGTAAAAAAATTTTTAAAAAAAAAAAATGAATACACCGGGTGATAAAACCTTTTAGCTGTTCAACCGAGGGAAATCCAAAAAAAAAAGGTAAATTTATTTTGTAAAAACGACAAAAGTAAAAGGAAAACCCAAAAAAACAAGAAAAATCTTTGAAAACCGGGCTTTTCTGAAATGGATAAAAAAAGACTAAAAGAGATCATTAAATCTGGAAATGGATGAAAAGGGGTAAAAAAACAAAAAAATGTTTATACGATTCCTAAACCCAGTGGAGCAAAAATGGAAAAAAAAAACGAACGGGGGGGTTTTAACCCGTTCATGTCGGAGTTTTTTTGAAGAACAAAAAAAGAGGTTTGAAGGTGCGGAGGACAAAAAAACACAAAAAAAAGGGAAAAAGAAACCAAAGATGAGAAAAACGCTAAAGGGAAAAAAAAGGGACAAATTTGGGGAAAAAACCCAGAAAAAAAAACCAATTTGGGGGGCCCCAAAAAAAACCCCCAAACCCTAGACACAGTCGCCACTATTGGTTTTAAACATGGAATTTTCTTCAACAATGAAATATTGAGAGCTTCAACCCCCAAAACATGGTGAAGGACCAACCTAGTGAAAATGCATAGCAACAGGCAAAAAAAAAGGGGGGGATAAAGAGAATAAAAAAGGGGGAACACAAAGAAATGTGGCCTTTTATGGGGGGACAAAAATGTATTTAATGAAGAAAATGTCTTTGACCAAAAAAGGGGGGGTTTTTTAAACCCCCCAAAAGCGCCCATTTTAAACCCTTTTTTCCCCCCTTCAGAAATTGAAAACGAAAATCCACGTGTATGTTCCAAATTTTGGGGAAAATTTTAAAACGATTCAAAAGGTTTTCAATGGATAAAGATGGTTTTGTTTCACCTTTTATTTTATACAAAATGTCAAAAAAACCCGGGGCCATTTATCTGAAAATTTGATCGACTTAACTTGGCCAGATAATAGAGTTTACGAGGTCAATGCCAATTGTTTTAGTTTCAACAGTAACAGGGTATATTTTTTTGCCCCCTTTTTTTTTAAACCCCTATTTTTTGTATTGGTTAAAAGAGAATCTGTCAAATTTCCCCCAATAAAAGCTAGAATTAGAAGCCCCGAACACAAAAGAAAGCACCATGGGGTTTTTTTTTCTTTTTTTGACCATTAGAATTTGAGGTTAACTTTTTACAGAGGAAAATTTGGGGAAATGAAATTGTCATTAAATTCAGAAAAAAAAAAAATTAATTCATAAAATAGAAATGAAAATATCATTATTAGTCAATTTGTAAGATTTGTATTGTTTGGTACTAATACGGGAATATTCGAATCTCATTTTATACGTCCAAAAAAATACAAATGTGGCCCATTCTCAAAAAGTATCCTTCAAACCATATTTAAAAAAAAACCTCACGATAATGAATGATGAACAGGATTTTTTAAAAAACAAACTAAATAAGATTGCATGATTTCAAATCAAAGAGATGGAAAAGAGAACCACAAAACATTTTTTATAAGAGTGGGAAGTAAAATTAATTTGACATTGCAGAATATAAACAAACATTTTGAGGCCCCTACCACAGAGAGAAGCTCTGTTGAAGTAAAGGGGCCCCAAAATATAAACAAATCAAATCAGTTCATTCAAGGGGTTTTTTTTAATTTTCAAAAATTTAAAGATAAATAAAAATATATTAAGGTGTGATACGAAATTTGTCTTCAGAGCATTTTATTTATGGTGACCATTTGTTAAATTTTGTATTCGATACGATGATGAAATGATAAACTTTGAAATAAATAAACTAAAAATTATATATATATATATATATATATATATATATATATTGTTTTTGTGGAGATTTACTTAGTTTCCCAAAAATTGATTATAATTTTTCTATCCACTCCATTTTTTAGTAATATGAACTACTTCTACCTTTTTTTTAAAAAATCCGTTTTTGTGATACTTTAATTATTTTGGGCCTGGCCCCAGGGTAAGTGTTTTATGCAGGGGAAAAAAAAAATGAGCATCTTTTGATATTCAAAATCTGAAAATTTTTTTAAGGAAAAAGACTTTACCTGTATTTGAAAAATGGGGGGCTTCAATTTTTTGATGACAAAAAGAAACCATACATCTTTTTATCCCTTCATTGTTGGGGTTTTGGGGCAACACCAACTTTTATCGGGTTTTTTTAAGAAATTTTTATATTTTGGGAAAATTTTATACTTGCTTAAAAAAAATGTTTTTAATTTTTGGGTGTTTTTACAAATTTTTTGTAAAAAAAAAGTAAAAAAAAAACGGATAATAATGTCAACTATTTTCCCCACCTGTATTTTGGAGGTTAATCCAAGGGGGTTCTAGAATTTTTGCAGTAGCAACACAGCAAATGGCTTGGGGGGTTTCGTTTTTTGAGGTGGAACATCAAGTAAATAAATCTTATATTTTTTTTTTGGGATGTTGACTTGTCCACTTCCAAAAAATTTGGGATTTCCCCTAAAAGGTTTTTTTTCACATCAGAAGTCTTTGTAATAGAGCTGTCAACATTGATGTTTGCTTAGTAGGTTCACTCCCTTTGGGGAAAATCTTTTTTCACAAATTTTCCCCTCAATATTCTCAACATTTTCATTTGTTTCCCATTTAATATGTCTTTTTTTGGGAATTTTTTTTTTGGGATTTTCAATTTTTTTTCTGAGCTGAGGTATTAGATCTTTCACGAAAGGGAAATCCATGTCCATCTGCATTTGGGGGGGCCCCAAACCCTCCCCTTCATCTTCGCCATCTGGCTCGGGGGAAAGGGGTTTTAAACTCGCAAATGCTGCTCCACTTTTTATTTTCCCCCACCTTTTACCCCCACATACCTTTGAATGCAAAAAAAAAAAAAAAATGATTTTCATTGATTTGTAAGAAATTATCAAGCTTCAAACAAACTATTAAAATGCATGTATTTCTTCAATTGTGTGTGTGTGTGGGGGTGTGGGGGGGGGGGATTGGTTTTTTTTGTAGGAGCGGAAATTTTCGTCCGAAGCAGCAAAAGGGGGTGGGGGGGGGAAATTTTTTTTAAATGCGGGCCCCCACCCAATTTTCCTCGAAAAATTTGACTTCATTTTCGTTTTTTAAAAACCTTCCTAACGATTCTCAAAACAACCCCCCAGAAAACCCGGAGCTCAGTTCACTAGACACCCCCCAGGGTCGATCAACCCATTTCGGACACACTGCCCCCAACCTGTCTTTTAAAAGGTGGGGCCCCTCTGACAAACAAAGTGTGTGTTTTGTTGTAGCCAAAAAAACAAAATTTTTAAAACAAACCCCCGCAACCCCCGCCGATACCCTGAGAGGACACTTTTTTCTATGAAGTTTTGAAAATTTTTTATTTTTTTTGGAAGTTCTGTAACTGGAAAAAAACAACATTGGGGAAAATGCCTGACATAGGCTGGGGGGGACACTTTATCTGAAAAAATGTTTAAAATTTTTTGGGGTTATTTATGAAGTTCTGTAACTGGTCATGCTATCCTTGACCCAGGGGGAAAATTTTCCCCCATGAGAAAGGAGAATAATCAATGTGTGGAAGGCTCACTTTTCTTTTTTATCTTTGAGAATTAATGTTGAAAAAGGAAATTGCACTAAACATATGTTATCAAGGGGGGCAAAAAAAAAATATGTTTGTCGGTCGCATAATATACTTTTTCTACCAATTACAATTAAAATTTCCCCCCTCGAATTACACTTCCAGCCCCAATAAATGTAATTTTCACACATTTTTTTTTTTTCGAGAAAAACTTTCGATTGAATATCGAATTGAATTCAAAATTATATTTGTTTTTTTTCACATTTCCCCTCCAATGAGGCCCCTTTTCCCTTTTTTTACCTTTTTTCATTCGGGGGAAAATTTAAAAAACGAAGACACACACCCCATTTGAAGTTAAATAAAAGATTGTAAATATTTTTTTACATAAAATTTGGGGAACAATCTTTTAAAAAAACCTAAAAAAGTTCCAGGCTACCAAAAATATTTTCCCCAAAGGCTCATCGTTTGGGGAGAACTTTTGGACCCCAAACCCCAACCGGTTTCTGCAAGTCAAAGAGTAGGTCAATGTTGGAAAAGTAGCTAAGGGAAAAGGGGTTTTTTGAGAGTACCAAAAAACAAATGTCAAAACCCCAATATTAACCTTTTTCAAAGATAAATTTTTGAATGATGACTTGCATAGTTTGGGGTTTAAAATCTACATATTCCCTATTTTTTTCGAAATATCCCCCCTCCCCAAAAAAAAATTTTGAACTATCTCCCCAATACAAAATTTGAATTTAGCACAGCTGAGAACATGTAGAAAAAAAGTCTGAAATTTAGAATCAGGGGTTTAACTATTTTATCAACACTGAAGAACTATGCACAAAAAAACAGGGGGAAAAAATGAATAAGGGGTTTTCCCTTATTCAAAATGTCCTATATATGAAGGGGGGTAAGAGTCTCAAAATGATTCGAGAAATAAGTAACATAAACGATGTAATATATCTCCTTAATTATGGCTCGCTAAACCATTTAAAGGTTTTTTAAAAAAACATGTTTTTAAAAAAAGATAATGTATTATCAATGAATAGAGCTTGTGAGTCATTAAACTGTTCAATAGGGGTTCCTTTCAGTGCTTAATAAATTTGTTTGATTTTATCCATTTTTCATTGTTCCTTCTTTTTTGGGGCTATACAGTTTAATTTTTATGGCCCCCCCCCTAAATTTTTTAACGGTTTGACGAGAACAATGGGAAAAAACAGTTTTGAATGGATTCCCCCAAAAAAATTTTTAAAAAAAAAAAACATTGTGATTGCTCGATAGATGACGCAAATCAACTTGAAAATTTCAAATAGCATGGGAGTGGGAAAAGGGGGGCATCGCCGAAAATAAATTTTAATTTTTTTTTACAACCATTATATTTTTGAATTTTGTTAATACGTTTTTTTATAATATGCATTTAAAAAAGTAATTTTTAAGGGGATCTCAATGGCACCCTTATCTCAAAAAATTTTGGATGGTTTGATGTGAAACAAAAGGGAAGAAAATATTTTGATTGGTATCACCGATCCTACTTTTTTAAGCAATTATTCGGGAAAACGGGTTGGGGACATCAACTTAAAATTTTTTAAAGGCATATTTCGAGTTTCAAATCATTGAAAAGGTAATTCAATTTCATTTCCAACCATGGTTGCTCTCAAATAATAATTGCGACAAAATAACACGGAAAAAGCTCAATGGGGGAAGATTCATGACTAAAATAACTTTTAATTTTCGATTTCGTTTCAAAAGTTTTTCAATTCAAGAAGTAGTATCGGTGAGATCATTCAAAATGTTTTGTGTCCCATTATTTTACGCCAAAACCGCTCAAAAATTAACAGAGGTGGGGACATAAAAAGTCAGACTTATTTTCCCTTAATTTGATCAAAATAGGCCAATTTTTAAATGATTCATTTTTTTAAATTCAACCACACTTACTGTATTGTTTATTGATCAAGAAAGTAGGACAATTGTAAAACTTTTCCCCATTTCCATTTCCCAAGAGAAACAAAAATTTAAAATGAATTTAATTGTGATACTTTAGGGGATATGGATCAAATTAGGTCCAAATTTAAATTTTCGGCGAGTATGATAATGTTAAAAAAAATGTATGGGTGGAAATAAAATTTCCCATTTATATCTTGACTAAAAATGAAATTCAATATGGAATAAATATGGTACATGAAACGAGTATTTGAGTTTCGAATTTTGATATGTCGTGGCAACTTCTAATGAGTCTCATTTCAAGTGGCGCTGGTAAATTTTCCAAAGTTATGGAATGAATTTTAAATTTTACACTGATTAAAAAGGATAATAAGTCGAAGGGATTCCATAGGAATATATATTTAATTTTAAATTCACATTCGAATTCAATCGAAAGAGTTTTTCGAAATGCACAAGGAAAAGTGGATATTTCATTTATTGGGATCTGGTGTATTCTTGGGTGAAATATCATTGTGGTCTAGAAAGTATAATATAAAAATCTAACATGGAATATCTATTCCTCACTGCATGAATTAGGCACTCGCCGCTCATACCACAATTTACAAACTCTTAAATAATCACAGGCATTATAATTAATTTTTTACCCTAGAGCTATGACATAAAAAATTAAATATGGAAATATAAAACTAACTCGGTTCAGTTCTAATAGCTTGATAAAAAAAAGCCCAGAGATACATAGCCCCTCGATCGACAAATGGTATTACATCACAATCCGGTCCCTTCACATTGAAATTTGGCCCTTGCATTAACACACAGCCCCTCGGATCAATAACAGGAAAGAAATAAAATGATTAATAAAACCTCTTTAAAGACAAGCTTTTATACAAAAAACCCTAAAAAGTAAAAAAATAATTGTTTTGGATGTAAGGACGGGGGTTATTTCGGAGTTACAAATTCAAGAACATGTTGCGAAATTTTTAGAAGTAATAAAAAGCGACAAGTTTTCGAATCTGTAACTCACGGAATAACCTATCAAACATCCAACCATTTTATTTTCAGCCCATTTGAAGAAAGTTTCTTTAAATTGATTATTGATTATTTTATTTTGTTTAAGTTGGGTAAGCCCCCAATCTATGCTTTTTTTGTTGAAGCATCGTTATTAAGGAGGACTTTTCCCGGAAAGTATTGAGTTATTTTTAGTTTCCATGAGGAAAACATCCTCCATCTTGAGCTGCCATTTTTAAATTTTGAATTTTACATAAAATCAATGATCTTTGACTAAATTCACAACGGATCCAAAAACCCGATATACCAAGAATAGAAACGACCAATCACAAACCTGTCCACCATCTTGAAGCCCATCTTCCTTTTTATTAATTTTGACAATAAACCAAAAAGTTTTACCCCACATACCCAATTTTGAATAGAATCGGATCATAATTAAAACCTTTTGCCATTTTAATTTTATTCAGCCCCTTCAAGATATATCCACGTTGTATAACGGGTTAACAAGATAACGGGGTACGGGATAATGGAACCAAAACGGAAACGAAGTTAACGCATAATGGGATAACGGAAAAAGGGAAACGGATACCAGATTAACGACATAACATAATAACGGTTTGACAAAACGGATAACTGAATAACGGAAAAAACAATAACAATAACAGCAAAACCAGAAGAAGGACCATCAACGCGAAACGGGATCAGGATAAACGCTTTGGATAATGGAAAACTGAATAACGGACCCGGATAACGAGATAACGGGTAACAGTAAACGGGTAACGGATAATGAAACTTGGATCCCAAGGTGTTAGAACCCCTAAATTTTATTTTCAAATATGTAACATTGATGAAAACTTAAATTTTATGTTATTTTTGTCCATTTCTGAATTCGGCAGTGAAAAGTATCATAAAACAGATTATATCTGAAAGAGTATCAGTAATAGAAGAATGACATTCCCCACCCTATGGTAAGATTAAGAATTCAATCACCATTGGAAAACCACCTGAATATATGGATAATTTTTATCTCTGAAAATTAATTTTTTAATGTCTTTCCCTTTCAAAGTTTCTACAGAAACTAGAAAAGCTGATTGATAAAGAATACATTATTTGAACAAACATATGGTTTGAACTGACGTCATTTTGTCCTTCCAATAGGTCGACGTGGTGGGTCAAATTGTTCAATAATGGTGCCAACCGAGTCATCACCAAAAATTAACTATGAGGAATAAACATGGAAGTTGAAAGATGAAATCAGATATGTTTAAAAAGTGAACCTCTTGAAAACAAAGCCGAGGCATTTAAGTCAGATGAAGCAATAGAAGAAAAATATAGATATGCCATTTTTATCTACGAAATTATCAATTTGAAAAATCGGCAAAATAGATCATTTTATTAAATTTATTTGTTGAGAATAATTTCATGTCATTTCCCCTCCCCATATCACAACTTTTATCGCTAATAGGTCAATTTTTTTGCAAGGTTTTCATTGCAAACGGGGGTACTCAAAAGAGCTTTAAAACTATGCCTGATGATTTTTATATTCTTTTTCTCTGAATCTATTTGACAATAAATCAATGTTTTAAAAAAAAAAGATTAAAAATCGTTTTCATATCTGAATTTGCATCCCGGAGGTAAAATCTACCCCTATTTTATAAAACAGGCATATCTCAAGAGTATCAGTAACAGAAAAAAAAAGAATTTTACAAGAGATTAGCATTCCAAGGGTGATTTTTTCCAAAATTCTAATCGTAAGAGATTAAAATAACTTAATAAATATTTGAATAATTTTAAATTTTTAAACATTTTTCTATCATGTAGTATTTTGTTTTCTCCCCCTAGTTTCAATTTGAACCTTAAGATAGTTGTGGGCACAATACATAAAGTTAACATTATCCCAACCCAACCTTGGAAAATACGTAATTCTATCCCAAAAAGGTTGGGCTGAATTAGTGAAGATAATTTTGTCATATTTTTCAGATTCATTTAGTTTAAAAAATCTAAGGTATTTTGGAAGTCGAGATTTGACCCTTTCAATCTATTCATCACCTGAAACCAGATATATGGAATAATCAAATTGGGGATTTTCTTTAAATTCTATCCGCTACTATTGAATATTTCCAATTGACTCTCGTAAGGGAACGAGAAATGTTAGCATGGTGTATGTATGAGAATTGTCTTTTGCATCGAACCAAAATGCGTATAAAATTATCTTCCTGAAATTCACGCGGGCAAAGTCGCGGGTATGAGCTAGTTGTCTATAAAATTGATTGAAATGTTCGAAAATTATTGAAATAGTTTGCAAATTAGTGCACAACCTATCTCAACCATACAGTAGTGTCAACCTTGACCCACTGACATCGTGACATCTCTTGGTTCAGTGATCTATAACGAGTTGAATATGAGGTAGGTAATTTTTTTTCAATATTTTACTCACTTTAATTTGGAATAAAAAACACGTCATTCGTGGGAGTATAACAATACATGTATGTATTGTTGACATTATTTTATGCCAGCCTGTTCATAGCTTGCTTGAATTCACAATACGATATTTTATTTTAATAGAACCTTACCGAAATAGGTTATTGAAGGGGGGAGTTGAAATGAATATGAACTTAGCGAGACAACACCGGCGAATCGAGTGGCGAAATATACCATAATTTGCTGCTAATTTGTTAATTAGTTGTGGAAAAATAAAATTTGTTGCCATTGTTGTTCAACAGAAAAATCGAAGTTCCGCTAAGTTCATATGAAATTTTGATTAAATCCGCGGAAAGAAAACTATCAGGACTAATCATTTGCCGCCACTTTGCCGGTAATTAGTAATGAAATAAATTTGTTCACTGTTTTCCGTGTAGAAGTGTAGAAGTAGCATGCAGATTTCAGGGGAAAATAATTTCAAATGGGATACTCTGTATATTACTGAATTTTTGGAATTATCTTTTTTCCTGATTTTAAAAATATAACATATGTTACCCATATCTTATACCGTTTTTGAGTTGTTAAACTTCCAACAACTTAGTTAAATTATTTGTTACTGTAAATATATATCCTATGTAAGTCAACATTTTTAAAGTAAGCTATGAAAAAGACAACTACATTATGTTTTTTTAGTGATATTTCTTCAATGGTAATTATGAAAATGGTCAACAGTGAGGAAGAAAAAGTTCAAGTATTTATACAAAAATAGATAACAAAGATTTATTTAGGATATTTAAATAACATGATAACTCATAAAATATGTTCAATGTGTCCACCATTATTATCAATGCATAATTGATAACGTCTTCTTATATTCATAAGTGCATTGGTAATTGCTTCATTATTGATTCTCTATTTCAAGTGGAATTGTGTCTTCAATAGGTTGAATCTTATTAATATTATTATCAATAACAATGTCTCTTAGAAATCCCCAGAAAAATGAATCCATAGGGATCAAATCTGGACTTCAGGTGGCCATATAATACTTTCATTATTTCCTATCCATATTGGGAATACATTATTCGAATGTTTTTGAACGGGTAGGGCACTAGGCGGGGTTGCCCCATCTTGCATCCAAATCATACTGGTAAGCTCGGCTTCCTAAAAATTCCTTGCTATATAACTCCTGTTGATATATAATCATAAAATGTGGGGCCAACAATTTTACTTCTAAAAATTCTGCAACCAACAGTTTTACTTCCTGTTTTCTCTATTTGTTTTACCAATATTTTTCGGTTGTCTTTTTTTTCCCACGACCTTCGATTTTCTTATTGAAAACGCCTGCTGTAGAAAAGTAGTTAAATAATCGGGATCTTCATTCAAACTTTGGATCATCAGTTGTCAAAATTCCAGCCTTTTCCTCTTATGAGTCTCTGTTGAAACTTGAACGGGTAAAATTGTATATGGTTTGTAGTTGTTCTTTTTCAAAGTACGTTGGATTTTGAAAAAAACGTTCACATAATTGATCGGCTACATTTTTCAAACTACAATCTGAATTTAAAAAAACAAAACAATTGCAAAGTGATACATTCTCAACTGAATATTGAATAGAAATATTTTTCTGTCAATTGAAAGAATCCAGGATAAAAATTTTAAGTAATTTTTTGTGAATTTCTAACAGAAAACAACTACTTTCCCGGGTAAAGCCACGCTAGACATTGAACTACATCTGATGATTCCACATCTGATTTTATGAACATCCTGTTCATATTTTCAAACAAATCAAAAAATACAATGTTTCAAAAAAGTCTATTCGCGAATTAATATGGATAGGCTTATCTTCGGAATGAAGCAATATATCTAGCTGTTCTTCTCGTTTTCTTGTTATATAGAACATAAATAAACGTGCAGCAAAACATGCATATAGGGTTCTATATCCGAATCATGCAACACCGTCAGAAAATACATTCAAAAATATTTCCCAAAAGATGAATAATACCTTCAGTTCAGTAGAAGAAGCGTGTATTTTCCTACTGAAACTGGAGGTCTGATTTACCTTTTGGTGAATAGTTTTAATGTATTTTCTGAGGGTGTTGAACGATTTGGATAAAACACCCTATCTGCACCTTTTGCTGCACGTTTATTTTTGGTGTTTTGTATATAACAAGAATATATGTGAACATTTTGTTCCTCACTGTAAACCATTTCGATTATTCCATTGGAGAAATGTCACTAATAGTTATTTATGCAACAAGTGCAAAAAGTAAGTGTTTATTACACTCGACGTGCAATAAACACTTTTTGCACGAGTTGCATACAATATTTTTTCTACGTTCATGCAAAAATCAAAAAATGTTTTATTTAGGTGGCACTAAGTGTGGGAAAATAAAGAGCGTTTGATAGCAAAATATTTAATAATTAATTAGCCCTATCGATTTGGATTGAGAAAGTTAGGAACAAACACCTATGTTAGGAACAATTTAACTTAAACTTTATTTTTGATGAATTGCATTTTCTAGTAATTCCGTAATCCAGTATGCAATAAATATTATTGAAAATAATATAAAATATGCAAATGTTTAAAAGTCAATATTACAGAAAATGAATTAAAAATAGCGTCGATTTGAAAGTTTATGTTTGTCATGATCACAAAACACTGTAGTACAATGACAGATGAGTGCAATTTACATTTTATTGCACTAGTGCAATGGAGAACCAGTTTTTAGACGTAGAAAAACAAACATAATATAGTTGTCATTTTCATAACTTACTTTGAAAATATTAACTTCTATAGGCTAGGTAGGTATTTACAGTAACATCTAGTATAAAGTTTGATAACTCAAAAACGGTATAAAATAGGGGTAACATATGATATATTTTTTTAAATCAGCAGAAAAAAAACAAAAATATAGGTTACCCTTTAAAAAAAAAAACTTCCCTTAAATCTCGCGCTACTTATTTTTGATAGCATTTTATCAAAATTCAGTCATAATCACACAACGCCTACATTTAACTTTTTTTTTTTATGCAATAACAACGATGATAAGGGGTGGGTATTTTATAGTGAATAACCCGGTACAACGTCTAAATTATTTTGTTTTCTGAGGGCACAACAAGCTATCTATTTAATGTATGGATGGGGTTGCCTTTAATTCCTTCCCAATGTAATTGTAATGAGAAATACAAATCGAACTTCATTTATGCATTTTCATCCGAAAAGACTCAGTGACTTTCCTGGAGTTTGATCCCTCCAACGAAGATCGGAGCCTCCCTTATTATTAAACGACTTAGGAAGTTCAAACCAAACTATATGAAAATTTGGTTCCCAATATATAACCTTTTCATCCTTCATTTTCTCAGCCCGATTTTTCAGTGAACCCATTGTAGCGATATAACCAAATCTTTAATACTGAGACTGCTGGAAATCTCTTGGGGCTTGTGACAAGATCGTCATTCAAGGAATGTACTACAAGGCACTATACATTGAAAACCATAGGTGAAATATAATTGCTTCGCTACCAAGCTATATACAAACACATATTTATTTATACTATTGATTTTTAATCCTTTGAATCAGTTACCATAAGATATTCTCTTCAAAAATGCTTTTTATTTCGATTTTTCACAAACAATGATATCTCCAATAATCCTGCAGGTTATTAGTCGAGTGGAAAGATAGTATTAATCATTAAGATCCTCCATACTTTGTTTTCATGTTCTGCAAAATCATTTCACAGCGCATCTGAACTCTGAGAGAGTCGCCATTGATAATCTGGATCTATCAAAAATCAATTCAAATTATAAAAAATGTGTTTTCTCATTGATCTGAACATTTTACGTCCATACAAATTCTAGCTGAAGAAGTCGCGGCACCAGCTAGCACTTATATAATTGTTTTAATTCAATTTACATCTCTAGTCGCTTGTGCCCTTTGACCCCAACTGTTCCTGTACATTTCCTGGATAAAATTTATAATTTTATTATCGTGGAGTATTTTCCTAACTACTCCTTCGAAAAATATATTGATTTTTCTGGGTATTATTGAACCTTTTATTAGAATTATTTCAAGATATAACGACTGGATTATTTCGTTTTCTGTGAGCTGAATAAGCTTTCTTTTTCGTGGAAGTGCTAACTTCATTAATCTGCCTTTAGTTTATATCTTATGTTGATGTAATAAAGAACTTGCGTTTTCGAAGAGTAAGTGCGATGTGAACGGAAGGCGGGTGCCTAGAATTTTATATTCGTTATACACTATACATTTCTACGATAACCCCTCACGACTAACAGATTCAAAGTCAATCATTTCTCCCTTCTGTTTTGCAGTGACAATAAAAACCATCTGACGAAAATTGCAATTTATGATGAATGAATGAGAAGTTCAAATATACTTTATTTCGAAAAATAATCAGGGAAAACCCAATGGAGTATACATTGGGTTTTTGAAAAAAGATGTGGGATTTGAACCCACGATATTCAGAATCTATGTCGTGATCGCCTCACTATCAATCATTTACACTAATAACTTTTGCTTTTTCAATCCGTTACAATCTTTTTATTTTCAGAAATGTTTTATTTTCGATTTTTTAGAAACATCGATAACTCACATGTGTTGCAGGTTATGCGCCGAATGGAAAGGGAGTCAGTTTTGAGATCATTCATAATCTTTGTTAACGAGTTCTGGGAAGTCGTTCCACATCAGCTTTCTTCAACTCTAGTAGAAACTCCATTGAACATTTATCAAAATCATTGTTGAATTATATTTTTTTTCCTATTAGGATGAATAAGATCTGAGTGGAAAAATATATGGAAACATGTTCTCAACAATTATTCCTGCCAAATCTTAACTATTATTATCATATCATGGCTCTTTATTCCACCAAGAATGATAAGAAAATTAAAATCTGTATCCATATGATTATCATCATTGTTCGATGACAAGTGTTTGAGCAACTATCTCAGTACTCTAGGAGGTTAATTGTAATTTCATAAACATCACGTGAATCAAGAACAGCTTTGCAACCTATGATCGTTAATATTAGGCTTGTAGCAAATATCGTGTTTAACCCTGAAGAATTTATTAGCCAGGGAGGTAGAGGTCGGAACGACTGAGGATTTTTTTGTCAGAGCTGAAAATGTGTGAATGGAGAATATAGTACTAAAGAAATAAAAAACGACCTGGCTACCCCTGTTATGGAAGCCACCCTGAATTTTTTTAAATGCAAAAAAGTTATTCAGGTGCTTTCTGCTTTCTCAAAGCTGAAAATTTGTGAATCGAGAATTCAGTACTAATGACTAAAAAATACTGACCTGGCTGGAGAAAATTAATTATTTCGTAGTCCTCGCATCGACACACAGTTCTCCCACAGACACACGGGAAGTTTGATAGAAAGGCACCAAAAAGGTTCATGGATCACAGAGTTCTCACATCGACACACAGACAGGTGAAGAGGTCCTCGCATAGATACACAATCCTCGCATCTACACACAGTCCTCGTAACGACATACTGTCCTTGTATAGATACACAGTCCTCGCATCGACCCTTAGTACTTGCATTCACACAAAGTCCTCCCATCGACACACAGAAAAATTGACAAAAAATTGGCGCGAAAAAGGTCCTCGCATGAGAGTCCTCGGAACCTATTGCCATTACGGAGTCCTCGGAAGCCACACACCAATATTTTTTCTTGAGATTTGACGGAGTGTATCATGATATTAGTGAACTACGTAAAATTTTATTGTCCGTGATATGAAAATGATTGTTCTGAGACGTTTCCTTCATGTGGTCCTCGGAACGTTATTGAAATTCCACGGTCCTCGCTTTGTACCCCAGTCACGTATAGGTGTGTGTGTGTGTGTGTATATCGGAAAAATTGCATTGGAGTTATCCTTTTGCCACAGAATGTTCGAACTGGTAATTGATCATATACTTATTTCTCAAATTCAAAAGAATATATAGTACAATATAGTACACATAATGCAATAAAAATAAATATGTGAAGGTATGGATATAAATACATATAGACTGTAGTGGGGTCAATGGGGCTCTTCATTCTCTCAATACTATGATCTTTTGTACATTACCCTTTATCTTTTTAAGACACGGGATTCTGAGACTCCTTCTGAAGTGTGAGTTCCTAATATATAATATAATATTCCTTCGTTTTTTGTGAGTTCCTAATATCAAAATATTCATCCAGAGTATAACAATTTATCGATAGTAGTAGGAATATCATTCGTTGTTCGGAAATAAAAATGTTTGGGATGTCTTTATTCTTCCGATAGTGAATTGAAGACTTTGCCTATATATAAAATGACGATTTATGAACATCTGGTATCAACAAATGCTTGGATCGAGTTTCATATTCATGAATAAGGATCTATGTTTGTACACATTGTAGTATTTTTGAAATAAACTTTTGTTAGAAAAACGCTCCGTGTGTGGATACGAACAATCGACAAGATATATGTCAAGATGAAGTCCCTGTCTGGGAACATGTCCTGTAATTGTGTGTTTATTTAAATAAAAACTGTTGTCTTTATGATAGACTTTCAATTAAATACACAACAGTTAATTTGGCGACGAGCGTTGAAACAAACCAAAAAGGAAAAAGTGCCAAAATTGTGATCATTTTTCAACGAATTTTGTGCATCATCAAGTGTCAAACTTTCCGTCATCGTGGTCAAATAGCAAGTCAAAATGTCGCTAATTGGTTCAATTGAACAATTCAACCCGATGGATTCAGACATTTCTTCATATCTGGAGAGATTGGAGCAGTTGTTTTTATGTAATGGAGTCGAAGACAAAACAAAAGTTCCGCTTCTTTTAACTTTGATGGGAGCTGAAGCCTATAGCGTTTTAAAGGACTTGCTAGCGCCTGCGTTACCAAGTACAAAGTCATATGATGATCTAAAAAAGTCACTCATGGATCATTATAGCCCAAAAAGGTTAGTGATAGCTGAACGATACAGGTTTTACAATGGGGTGCAGGAACCAAATGAAGACATAAAAACGTTTGTCACGAAGTTGAAAAGCTACTCACAGTATTGCAACTTTGATCAGTTTTTGTTAGAGTGTTTGAGGGATAGACTAATTTGTGGAGTTCGTTCATATGCAATTAAAAGAAAGTTATTGTCAGAAGACAATTTAACATTCGAAAAAGCCTACGAGACTGCCCTATCAATGGAACTAGCAGAGGGTCAGGTGAAGTCTATGGGTACCGAAAGTAATATGTCTAGTATCACTGAAAGCTTAGACAAGTTTTCAGTCAATAAGAAATTTGGGAAAAAATCGTCATATAGTCAAAGTACGAGTCAGAAAAAGGAATTAAAGTCTTGTTTTCGTTGTGCCAGGAAGCATGATCCTGACAAGTGTCCTGCGAAAGGTTGGCAATGCTTTAAGTGTAAAAGAGTGGGCCACACCAGTCGTGTCTGCAAAAGCATGTCTAATGTCAACGCTGTAGAAGAAGAAAACCAGTCAGATGAGGAGGACGATACCTTGGTCTTGGGATATTTGTCATCGTTGGAACCAGAGTTAAGCAATCCAGAGAAGGTAGAGTTGGACATCGAAGATAGAAACAATGTTTTTGAAATCGATTGTGGTGCATGTCGGTCAGTGATGCATATTGATGATTTTGAAAAATATCTATCAAATTTGAAATTGTATTCTGTCAAGTATGACTTGAGAGTTCTCACAGGTCAAGGTGTTACAATTCTTGGGGAAACTGATGTTTTTGTAAAACATAAGGATGAAATAGTAAATTTGCCTTTGGTCATTTTGAAAAGTAACCACAGATTTGTGCCATTGTTAGGTAGAAATTGGCTAAATGTATTAAATCCTGATTGGAGAAAAAAAAAATTTTAAGAGTCCAATGTAAATGTCAAATCTTGTCAAAAGTCGAGTAATTCTTGTCAGTCAGTGTCTGAACGTCTATGAAAAGTGAATGCTTCAGTCAAAAGAAAAAAATTCGTCAAATAACCAAAGCGAGAGTAAAGTAGTGTCATATTTAGTATCAAAAATCAAAGATGATTTCAAGAATGTCTTTACAGAGCAACCAGAGTCGTGTATAAAAAAAATTCAAATTGAATTGAAGTTACAAGAAGGCGCACAACCAGTTTTTCATAGAGCATATGATATGCCTTATGAACTGAAAGAAAAAGTTGAGAGAGTTATCTAATATGGTCAAGTCTGGTATTTTGAAAAAAATTTATTGCAGTAATTGGGCTAGTCCTATAGATGTAGTCCCAAAGAAAAATACAAACGATATTAGGAATTGCGTTGATTTTAAAAAAACTTGGAGTTTTAGATAGTGATCATTGCTCTTTACCACTACCTGAAGATATTTTTGCATGTCTTAGTGGTAATAAATATTTTACGGTAATTGATTTAAAAGGTGCATACCAACAATTGAAAGCAAGTGATCAAGCACAGAAATTGTTAGTTATAAATACTCGTTTAGGTCTTTTTGCTTATACTAGGTTAACGTATGGTGTTAGTTCTGCGCCAGGAATCTTCCAAACTGTAATGGATAATATTTTGGCAGGTCTTAAGCATACAAAATGTTACCTCGATGATATTTTAGTTTATGGGTCATCTTTAAAAGAATGTTATGAAAATGTGAGAGATGTTTTTAAAAGATTAGAAGACTTTAATGTCAAAGTAAACGAACAAAAATGCAAGTTTTTCAGAAATAATGTCGAATTTTTAGGACATATTATCGATATTAACGGTATACATCCGACAAAAGACAAAATTCAAGCCATCAAGTCTGCACCTATACCCAAAACATTAACGGAATTGAGGTCATATTTAGGTTTATTGAACTATTATGGTAAATTTATCCCGATGTTGTCTACAAAGTTAAAACCCCTATACGATTTATGTCAATCTAATGTCAATTTTTCTAAAAGTTGGTCTGAAGAATGTGAAAAAATATTTCAATCAAGTAAGGATTGGCTAATATCAGATAGTGTTTTAACATTTTATAACCCAAAACTTCCGATCTATGTCACGTGTGATGCAAGTAGTTATGGAGTTGGCTGTGTTCTAAGTCATATAATTGATGGACTAGAAAAACCAGTAATATTTGCGTCTAGTACCTTGTCTACCACCGATCAAAAATAAAGTAATTTAGAGCGAGAATCATTAGCTATTATTTATGCGTTAAAGAAATTTCATAAACATTTATATGGACGTAAATTTGTACTCATAACGGATCATCAGCCGCTGCAATTTATTTTTGGCAAAAATAAAGGCATTCCGACACTGGCAGCAGCAAGGATTACTAGATGGGCGATAACACTTTCAGGTTATCAGTATGACATCCAGTATAAAAAAGGTAAATCTATAAGTAATGCAGATGGCTTATCACGTCTACCTTCTGAAGAGAAGACAGAAATGCCCGATTTTTTATATTCTTTTAATTTAGTGGAACAAATTCCTCTGAATGCTGGTGATATTGCCAATGAAGTAAATAAAGATTTATTGCTGCTCAAAGTCAAAGATTTTACTATATCTGGGTGGCCTGAATTTATAAATGACGAAAATCTGAAACCATATTTTAAACATAAAAATGAGTTTTCAGTAGAACAAAATTGCATTTTGCTAGGCAATAAAGTAGTAATTCCAAAATCATTACAGGAAGATGTGTTGAAATTATTCCATGAACAACATAATGGAATTGTTCGCAGCAAAATGCTCATGCGCTCATACTGTTGGTGGCCTAATATGAATGCAGATATTGAAAAATTCATTTAATTATGCGATATTTGTCAGCAATGTCAAAACTTCACCAATTCAAATAGCACTTCATTACCATGGTCACCTGCACCTCATAATTTTTATAGAGTTCATATAGATTTTTTCTTTAAACATAAATTTGTCTTTTTGATAGCAGTTGATCAAAAATCGAAATGGCTTGAAGTCAAGCTTATGAAACATGGTTCAAATGTGTCAGAAACGATTTCAAAATTAAAAGATATATTTTCTGTTTTCGGTTTACCTATCGAACTGATTTCCGATAACGGTCCTCCCTTTAATTCAAATGAATTTGTATCGTTTTGTCAGGCAAACGGAATTAGACCCGTCAAGACACCTCCTAACCACCCGCAAAGTAATGGTACAGCAGAGCGTGGTGTTCAAACTATTAAAAAAGGTCTAGAAAAAGCATTATTTTCTCAAAAAGGGGAAAGTATTTCAGAACGTGTTATTCTGAGTAAATTGCAGAACTTTTTATTTGCATATCGGAATACACCTTCGACCGTAACAGGAATGTCACCTGCAGAGAGTATTTTGAAAATCAAGCCTCGAACAAGATTTGACTTATTAAAACCTTCTCACCATAATAAAAGTAAAATTAATATGTCTGAAAAAAATAAAAAACATCTTTATAGAGTTAATGATCAAGTGTTTGTTAAAAATAAACAAACTAAGTTATGGCAAAAAGGAATAGTTATGAAAGTTCTGAGTTTTTGCACTTATTTGGTGAAAGTTGGGGACAATATTAAACTCATTCATTCTGATGATTTACGTCTTGGTGTAAATCTTCCTTTATCGAATGAAATCAGTGATGTTGATAATGAAAACAAATTAAAAGACTCTATAGCGCCTAATTCAAGTAACAAGCCAAATACTATTCTTCCTAATATGTCTGTACCTGATAATGTCTCAGATTGTGTTATACAACCATCCATTGTGAGAGAAGTTGGAAATGATTTTAACAGTTGTCAAAAAAATACGATTGATGTTGAAAAAAATTCAATTCCAACTTCTACATCGAAAACAACCCTCATTTCTACGCGATCTGGTAGAATTATAAAACCTCCCTGTAGGTTGAATCTTTAATAACACGGGGGGAAATGTAGTGTTTTTGAAATAAACTTTTGTTAGAAAAACGCTCTGTGTGTGGATACGAACAATCGACAAGATATATGTCAAGATGAAATCCCTGTCTGGGAACATGTCCTGTAATTGTGTGTTTATTTAAATAAAAACTGTTGTCTTTATGATAGACTTTCAATTAAATACACAACACACATATACAGTGCTCGTCTAAAGTCCGTTCCCCCCCTACTAATTTTTGAACCACTTGGTATATCGCAACGAAATTTGGAGGGCTCAAATAGGAGATAAAAACCTACTTTTTCATGAAAAAATCACAGCTAAAAGTTTTAAAATGGCGGCTGAGAGCCAATTTCAATATTTTTTTTAAATAAAACACCTCATATATTATTTTATTTTCGAAATGTGCTCATAATTCTCAACAGTGCCCTTATACACTTTACTCCTAAATCCAATTGTTTTCGAAATATTAACGTTTGAAAAGTGACATTCCGGTTTGAAATGAAGTATGGATTTTGGTCACTTCCGGTAAAACATTTTGCTAACTAAACGTTATTAGTTTGTAGTTAAATCTCTTAATGAATTCGACTAATAAAAGGCGTAATTTATTAAGGATAAACAGTACCGCTTACCGGAAAATCTCGAAGCCTACAAATGTGTTCTGTCAATTCACAATCAAACCAAATTAGTTAGCTAAAAAATTATAATTTATTTTTGAATAACACTTTTATTTAACCCCAACAATTATTTCATCAAGTGTTTAATGTGGCCCCCTCCTAAATCATGACAATAAAGTGCCCTATTATAAATAGCTTCTCTCACGTTGATGAAAGTCTGTTCATCTATTTCTTCACATGTATCTATTATTCTGTGTTCCAACTCTTCTATTGTTTGGCATTCAGTGGCGTATATTTTTGACTTCAGATACCCCCAAAGGAAAAAATCTAGAGGTGTAAGATCCGGAGATCTTGGTGGCCATTCTGGCCATCGCCCAGGAAAGTTTGTATCGAGGAACTCTCTAGCCATGCTATCGAAATGGGGAGGTGCCCCATCCTGCCTCGTGCCCCATCTTATTATCTGATTAAACCATGATAGCGCAGCTTGAGTGGTTTAATCTTTGATAATAAGGCCGCAAATTGCATGAGTTAAATTTCCTACAGGCAAAATGCTTGAGGGAAAATCCTCTAACACGACACGAATTATATTTGTTGAGAATATTTCCCGAATAACATTTAAAACTGAATAAAACTACCAGAATTCATGTTATATTCAAATTTTCAAAGTGGAAAGTCACAACAATTCTTCTCGATCCAAAATTGAAGGCATCGTTCTACAAATTCATTCATTCATACTGATTATTCACTGCTCTTGAACCCACTCAAAAACTTCAAATATGTATACAGGGTGATTCAAAAGTACTTTGACAAACTTCAACTTCTAATATTGTTCAAAAAACCGGAAACTTGTTTCCAAGATCGGGTTAAAGTTTTATTTTCTGTATTTGTTTTAATAAAATTTGCAAGAAATGTCAACATTTTATTTCTTGAAATTTTGAATATGTAGAATAAAATAAAATAAAAGAAACTAAATTGTATTCAAATAAATTTTTCAAAGTGTCCACCTTCAGCGAAGATACAGGCATTTAGTCTTCTAGTCATTGAATCTCGCTCAAAAATTATTGGTGTGTTTCTTATTGTTTCACAGGCGTCTACTATTCGGTTTCTTAGATCTTCCTCGTTGGCTACTGGAGTTTTATAAACTAGGGACTTCAAATGTCACCAAAAATAAAAATCTAGCGGGTTTAGATCTGGGGACCTTGGTGCCCACGCCTGGTTAGGTTCTTCTACACCCCTACCGATCCATCGATTTGGATAGAAAATGTTAAGGAATTCCCTGGCTACAAGGTTAAATGGGCCGGAGCCCCATCATGCATAAACCACATGCGGATACCAATTTCTAATGGTACAATTGTAACGAAGTTACTATTTTCCCGCTATATTTATCAGACAAAAGCTCCCTGTAAAGAATTAAACTCCGCTTGACGGTAATAATAGGTCTAGAAATGCCATTCGTGTTCGTGATAAATCCGTGGATTACATATATCCTAATAAAACAGACTAAACGCCTTCCGGAAACCACGCGATTCACGCCAGGCGTAGCTGACATAGCACGCACGAGTATCACCTGCGCCGGCTATCGTCTCTCGAGAAAACATTCTCAACAAGCAAGCTGGGCGATATTCAAACGCCGACGAGACATTTCAGTCCTCCGATAGACCGATTCCCCAGGAAATTCCACGAGGATTGAACGGAACACGTGGAGTTTTCCGTCAGACGCCCGAGAGTACAGTTGAGTCAAGACAAAGACGCACGCACCGAGCTGACATCACAGCACGAAGGATTTTACAAGCTGGGTAATTATTCTGTGAAAGTATAATTTGTATCGCAAGCGACAGAGTCGACAAAACGGCGCGCGCATATAAGTCGATCGGGAGGTATTCGGAAAAGAGGGAGAAGCCGGCCGTAGTTCCGTTTCGACATATTTCAAAGAATTAGTAGCTTGCCCAGCCCAGCAGAAGCAGTCACGCGTCCGACTAGTATCCAGAGTGTGAGCCAAAGACCGAAGCAGTCCACGACCGTCCCGGGCCTTGCCGAAGCAGTGAGATCGGAGTTTGGTAAATATGTTGTATCAGGTAAAAGACATCAGGAAATGTTTGTAAGTACCGCAGATGCGATGTGCGCATGATCGTAAGAGGCACATATTTATTTCAAAGCTGTGCTGGTAATTTCTGCATACGAGTCCGTACGATACCCCCCCACCGCAAGAGCTTTTGGTTGCTAAATTTACCCCGCTTGCTTGAAAACACCCTCCCCGCTTCCTCTGTATATAGTGCTTGCCATGTGTTTATTTGTTGTGATAACTTGAGGCCGCCGTCAGCCGCCCTTCCTGTATTTTTAATATACCTGTTTATCCTGTTTTTAGTATTCTTTCATTTACTATCTTGAGTAGAATTTAAACATCTAGTGCGCAGTCGCCACCCAGGTCCGAAACCCAGTTAAAGGCAATTAAAGCCTGCCTTGCTGGCCCTGTACAGTGTCACGACTATATTGACCCCTGGAGTGTCTTTCTTCACTGAGACTGCCCGGAGCAAAAGTGGCCTTTTCCACTATAAAGCTAAAGGTGGCGCCCGAGGAAAACCGAGAATAGTGATAAGCGCCAAAGTTTGATAATAGGGGGAGAAACCCCTTTACACAATCAATCAATCAATCAATATATACTTTATTGTATTCATGAAGAAATCATGGTTACAAAGCAATACAATGTAAAGATAAAATTACTATAAAAATCAGTATAAACATATAAGGTGAAAAAATTAAAATATTTTAAACGAGTAGAGACAATTAATTACAAAAACATTTGAGTATAATATATCACTAAAATATTGCGTCAATAAATCATGGTCACAAAGGATAAAGTTACAATAAAATTAGTATAAACATCTAAGGTAAAAAATTCAAACGAGTAGAGACAATTAATTACAAAAAGATTTAGGTATATATCACTAAATTATTGAGTCAATAAAAAACTCATCCAAACTATAATAGGTTCTTTCCATTAATTTATATTTTAGCTCTTTTCTGAATTTAGTTGGTGGTTCAATTTCTTTTAAATCATTGGGAAGATGATTGTAGATTTTGCAACCATTGTAAATAAATGAGTCTTTAATGAGACTTGAGGTGGGTAGCAGAAGTTTTACATCTCTGTTTTGTCGAGTATTGTGTGTAGAGGAGTGAGAGTCAAACTTAGTTTTATGTTTTTTTATTATTGATGCTGTTTCCAAGATATACAGGGCAATTACTGTTAATATTTTATGGGATTTGAACAACTCTTTGCAAGAATCTCGAGGTTTAGCTTTGCACAAGTATCTTAAGGCTCGTTTCTGTAGGATGAGTACACTGTTCAATAAGTAGTTGTTGCAACTTCCCCAAAATGCAATGCCGTAGCGGATATGTGATTCGACGAGGGAGTGATCAACCATCTTTGCAGCTGAGAAATTTAATTCTTGTGAAGTAAGCTTCACTGCATACCACCCAGAAGACAGTTTTTTCTCAGTGCGATCACATGATCAACAAATTTTAATTTACTATCTCTGTGAAGGCCCAAATATTTTGTGTTTTTATTTTCAATGATTCCTGATTCTAGGTCTAAGTCATCAAGCTCACATTTAAACGTAAGCAGATTTGTTTTATTGATGTTGAATGATAGTTTATTGGAGTCACACCAGTTAGTTACCTTAGTTAAATCTTTGTTTGTTTAATTCGTCAGTCTTTTTGTTATACCATGTAATAGCAGTGTCATCAGCAAATAATGTGAACCTACCTGAGATATTGATGTTAGTTATATCATTAATATATAGTAAAAACAGAACTGGTCCAAGGACTGAGCCCTGAGGAACCCCAAATTTTATCTGTCCCAATGAAGAATGTACATTAGTCTTGACAATTTGCTCTCTACCGTGTAAATATAATTCTATCCTGTAAGACAGACCCCTGAAACCATAGTACTGAATCTTTTGCCACAGCCTCACCATCGTTGATTACAGTATATATATTAAATAAGAGATCGAAGATAGCATCATTTGAGTTTTTATTGGATTGAAATCCAAACTGGGTATCACTTGAAATTTCATGTTTAGAGAGAAAACTCAATATTCTCATTTTTACCAATTTTTCTATTAATTTCGCTAAAGTTGGTATTAGTGCTAGCGGTCGATAATTAGAGGGATTATCAGTATCACCACCCTTGTGCAGTAGAATAATAATGGAAGTTTTAAGTTGGTCAGGAAATATCCCTGTTTGAAATGATTGGTTTATTAATTGTACTAAAACTGCCAGTGCTTCATTTGGTAGATTTTCTATTATACGTATCGATATGTCGTCAATTCAAGAGGATTTTTTAGAGTTTTAAATTCAGAAATAACTAGTTGCAATTCATAAAGGTCAGGATCATGAAGTACAAATAAATCATTTATTCTGTAGCGTTCCATATTGTCAAGTGGATTTATTCCTGGTTTAATGTTATCATGGATTTTTTTAGCGATTGTGCAGAAATGTTTATTCAAGATGTTCGGGGAGATAGGAATTTCATGTCTTCTGGAATTTTTCCCTCTGAGGTTGTTAACTATTTCCCAGGTTTCTTTTGTTTGATTCTGTGCTTTGTTAATTTTATCTTTATAATAGTTTTCTTTAGCTAGTATAATTAATCTTCTATAAATAGAACGGTAATTCCTGAAATAATCATGGAAGTAAAGGCTGTCTGTAAATTTTCTTATAGAATGCAAACAGCGTAGGTTTCTTGATGATATTCTTAATCCTTTTGTGAGCCAATGCTTTTTTTTGTTTTGTTTTTAGTTTACATATAGGAAAAGCATAATTGAAAACATCTAATAGACGGTTATAAAAATCAGAAAATTGAACGTTTGGAGCTAGGAGAAGGATATTTTCCCATTCTAAAGTAGTCCCGGCAATTCATTTTCTAAAAAGTCTCTGTAAGTTGCGCCATTTAGTCGGAACGGAAGAAAGAAAGGACCTATCAAGTAATTATCAATTATTGCCGCCCATATATTTACAGAAAATTGATACTGATAATGTATTTCACTAACTGCGTGCGGATTTTCCAGAGCCCAAACATGGTTGTTATGAAAGTTTGTGATAGCATTTCGAGAGAAGTTTGCCTCGTCCGTGAAGAGTACATATCTTAAAAATTGAGGATTTCCAGCCAATTTTCTCAAAAACCACTGACACATAGTAATGCGTTGGGGAAAATCTAGTGGCAAAAGAGCTTGTACCCTTTGAATATGGTATGGATAAAATTGTTGATCGTGGATAATTCTCCAAACTGTGGACTGAGAAAAATTGAGAGCTTCAGCAATTATTCTTGTACTTGTTTCTGAATTCTCCTTGAGAGCGTTAGTAGGAGATTTAAGCCGGTTCTGGGTCTCCCCCCACCACTATGACGTCACGTGTGACCTTGAATGGTTGCAGGTGTGCAATGTGTGTGTGTTTGACCTTGAGATTTGACTTTGAGATTTGTCATTGAGTTTTTGGTTTGGTCGACTTTGAGATTCGACTAAAGTTGTGGTGTAGGCATACATTTTCTGTGTAGTCATGACCTTCATGAATCCTTGCACTCTCCAAGCAGGAGGACGTTTGTCCTGTGAGAGAGCTGAGAGTGAACTGCGAGTATTGATGAGTGCGCTGAATGTCAAGAGAATCCCCTCAAATCCATACAGATTGCGCATCGCATCGGATTTGTTGTAGGGTGGGGATATTTCATTGAAATATCCCAGGAGAAGAGTATTTCGAATCAGTGTCTCTCCGATCTTCAAGGTTTCTGTGTCTTCATGCCATATTTGTCCTTGAATTGAAATAAATAACCTTTTATGTGCATTATATTGGTATATACCCCTGAGGATGTACCCTTGTTTTAATTTTTGACGAATGCTACTGATGTGACTGAGTCTTTCCAATTTTCAAAGATTATGTGTCTTCATGCATTATTTGTCCTTGAATTGAAAACCTTTCTTATGCGCATTATTGTGATGTACACCCCTGAGGATGTACCCCTTTTTTCATTTTTGACGAATGCCACTGATGTAACTTCAGAGAGTGAAATATCATGTATCTCTGTGTGTGTGGGATTGAAATCAAGATGTGAAATCAACTTTGAGAAAGATATTGACTCGTACTTCATTCAAGGTGACGATCTCTGATCACATGAAAGCAAACTTGGATGGAAAACATGTCTTTCTTCATCCATATACATCACATAACCTTGACATTGGGTTTGCATTCGACTGACAGATCAAACAAAGAAATGGAATTGATGGAAATAATTGTTTTCTTTTCATATTTGAAATAATAAAACCTTGAGAGTGGGTTCTTTGGGTTTCTGATTTGCTATATGGGATTGCATACATGTTGGCTTGCCGACCTTCATAAATCAGAATTCTCAAATGTCCATTCTCAACTGAATTTACTTTTCGAATGCATACAAAATTATAGCATGCATTTCTCCTTGCTCGGAGAAATTCTAGTCGTGTATTTCATTCACACTTCATATCAATGAGAAACGGGATATAACCTTCCGACACTCTTCAAGTGTTTGCTGTGTCCCATTCGTCTTACATAGAATTCGAATCCCAAGACACATCCGCTCAAATCTATGAGTTCCAGCAGAGTGAATTCTCCTTCAATTTTCATTTCGGAGGCTTGCAACACCACTCAGCAGCTGCTCGACGCATTAGTTGTTTACGCATGTTTTACCATACAGACGTTCCGACCAAAGAATTTAGTATTCTTTTGCTCCACACGTCCAACCTACTCAACGAGTCGGTTGAGAGTGAACCTCCTTCCCGATTATTTCAAACACGGAGTTAACAAACCATTAGGGTGCATATTAGTGGCTTGCACATCGTTCGTCACTAATGTGAATGGTAGAGGAAGTCGGCCTTAGTGAAATGCATTCGTAACCATTACTGTGGGGCAATTTCCACTTCCACAGCAAGTCGGTATCATCAGAAGGTGGTTATCTACAACGAGTTGCCTTCACAACACATCCCTTTCCCTCGACTAGCTAGCTCGGAATGCTCCTCACTTTAAACTTTCGTAGACATGAAAAACATAGTTATTACTCAAAACTTCTACCTCTCTACCGCGCATGTCATGTGTCAATATGTATCTATCGCCTGCCATCAAATGCAACAAA
>JAFIRS010007050.1:0-28831 GCA_018342105.1 Gonioctena quinquepunctata | reverse complement strand
ACCACAATCACACGAATACATTTCAGCAACTTGTTTTCAATAGCTCACTGGAGGAGACACTGATTCGAAATACTCTTCTCCTGAATATTTCAGTGAAATACCCCACCATACAACAAGTCCGATGCGATGCGCAATCTGTATGGATTTGAGTGGATTCTCTTGACATTCCGCGCTCTCATCAATAATCGCAGTTCATTCTTACGCTCTCTCACAGGACAAACGCCCTCCTCGCTTGGAGAGTACAAGGATTCATGAAGGTCATGACTGCACAGAATATGTATGCCTACACCACAACTTTAGTCAAGGTCAAACAAACATCGAGATCAAATCTTAAGGTTGCCGAAACAATCCCAACATCAAAACTCAAGGTCAAATCTCAAAGTCAAAACTTAATGTTATGAATCTCAAGGTCATATTCAAGGTCAAAACTGTAGTCGAATCTCAAAGTCAACCAAACCCAACGTCAAAACTCAATGACAAATCTCAAAGTCAAATCTCAAGGTCAAACACACACACACTGCACACCTGCAACTATTCAAGGTCACACGTGACGTCATAGTGGTGGGGGGAGAGCCAGAACCGGCCTAAATCTCCTACTTATTGGCACACCATGTACTATCAGTCGGTAATGTAGGATTGTTTTATGATGTATCTATTTGTGATGTCACCTGTGTAACTTTGGTGTACTAGTGTTCGTATGGCATTATTGACAGTAGGATTCTGTGTTTGAAGTGCTGGTGTCTTTGGCCTTCGTGAGGTAGATGGCGTTTGTGTTTCTGTTTGTTTAAACGATTTATTTATATGGGGGGGGCGGGGGAAGGGTGGATGATTGTTGGGGTAGATTGTTGTACCATGGCAGGGGGTCTGCGTTTGTTTTTGGCCTGAAATCATAGGTGATTACATAGAGTGGATATCATTATATCAGCTTGAAATAAATTTGGTTTAAATTGGTTATGTCCGTTTTATCATTGAGGCAATTTGGTGTGTTTTTAATTTCTATCATTTCTAGAATTTATCTTTTTCTTGTGTTAGGTTCAGTTTTTAAAATTTTTGTATTATTATAACCACCCATGAATTTGATTATCGGGTTGAACTGCGTCTAGAAATTTGGTAATTTCTACGATTCGGCTACCATTTTGGAGCCATTAGCAAGAAAAGTGTAAAAAATATAAGTTATTGATAAGAGTGAAAGAGGGAAGTGATTTTCAACCGAGGTCTCAATCTGCCTATTCCTAGGTTGTAGTCGCTGAGGTAGGAATGTAATTTCCCCTGAGGTCTCAATCTGCCTACTCCTCAGGTGTTGTCACTTAGGAAAGAAAATTATTTCCAACCGAGGTCACAATCTGGAGGTTCAGGATTTCGTAATTCGACACCGGGGTCTCAATCTGCCTACTCCCCAGGTTTCGCCACTAGTTTCCTCTGAGGTCTCGATCTGTCTACTCTTTTGAGGGAACGGAGGTGTATTTAACCTAGGTGAATTCAGTGGAGCTTGGCGGGAAAGTAGAGGTTTCCAAGTATTGGGTAGTCTGCGTCCATCATCGCGTTTGTTGAGGCAGTTCGGGCGCTTCTCGATCTCAAGGGCTTCACGAATGACCCTCGCTGGCAGTGTTCTCTCAGTGGCAATGGTCCTGGTGTGGTCGAAATTCATTCTTTGGCCTGTCTCTTCATAGCGCTTGGAGAGTGCCGAAGAAGGGTCCAAGTGTCACAGCAAGTTGATGTTCGTAAACTCGACTGGTGACTCGCCTGTGTATGTATGTGAGATTCATTAGCTGTTATATTTAGGAGACCTGAGAAAATCAGAGATTCCATTATTTGCTGTGAAAATTGTTTTAATGTCGCGTTTCTCTACGTTTCTGCCAATTTTGACACCTTTGATATAGGGAAGGAAAGCTTTGTGTGGTTGGTTATCTGTTGGATTTTGGGAGTTAAGAGAACGGGTTTGATGATGATCGATTGATCTGCAAATTTGTGTGTGTCGGTGAGTTGAATAGATCTGTGAATGAGAGAGTTTAAGACGGAGTTTGTTTGTGCAGGGTGGTGATGAGAGCTGGCGTGTAGATACCGGTTAGTATTAGTGATACTGTATACTGTGTGAGTGAAGGAAGTGAGTTATCGATTTCGGTTTCCATTGTGAATTTAATGTTGGGGTGCATGTTGTTTAGATGATCAAGGAATCCATGTAGGGTTTTAGAGCCAAGGGGCCATATGGCGAATATCTCGTCAACATGGTTTGTGGTCAAATGACGCTAAGGCCTTAGTCTGGAAATCCTCCATGTATATATAGATTAGCAAGAACTGGAGAAAAGGGAGATACCATTGGTGCACCTGTTACTTGTTTGTAATATGAGCCCTGGAGAAGGAAGTATTCGATACAATGGTCGATGAGGGGTTGGGGTATTTGGGTATGCTATGTTTGGATTTGAGGATGTCTAGTGTATCTGCCAGAGGAATGTTCGTAAAGAGGGATACTATATCAGTGTTTTTGATTCTATGTGTTTTGAGGAGGTCTAGGAAGTGGTATGAGTTGCGTACATATGATGAAGCTTCTTCGGCTAGAGGCTGAAGAGTGCTTGCCAGATGTTTTGCAAGTTTGTGGGTGGGTGATCTACAATTGGGCGGTGGGGGATGTTTGGTTTGTGTATTTTTTAAGACCATAAATACGAAGGGATGCGTGGGGATTTTTCTCTAGGCATGGTGAATTTCTTCGTTTCTGCCGATATTTGGAGTTGTTAATAAGTGTTTTGGTCTTCGTTTCGAAATAGGTTGTGGTGTCACGTTTGGTGGTCTGATACTTGGGAGAGTTTAATAGTGATCTCATCTTCTCGATATAGTCTGAAGTGTTGAGAATCACTCTGGCATTGCCTTTATCTGCTGGAAGTGTACCTGAGCTATTGTGAATAGTTTTCAGGCATCGCTTTTCAGCAGGTGTGATATTGGATGGTGAGAGTTTTACTCTCCTGATAGTTTTACTCTCCTGAAAGATTTACTCTCCTGAATGTCTTGTCTCGTTCCTTCCGCGATGTTTTCAGGAAGATGGGCTACTTTCTCTATTGGGATAGTTTGGAGAATGATGCAAAAGTTGAGACCTTTGGATAAAAGGTTATGGGTGTTGTCATCGAGTGGTGTGTTGGAGAAGTTGTGTACTAGGACTGGAGGATTGTGTATGGTTGTGGCTGAAGTGATGGATTGTAATAGGGATGACAGTTTCTTTTTCTGAATTTCAGTTTTCTGAGCGCTGACATGATCTGCTTTTCCTAGGGATATTCTAGAGAAAGAGTCCCAGATTACAGGATTAATCCTATATCATCTAAACAACATCTACTCCAACATTAAATTCACAATGGGAACCGAAATCGAGAACTCACTTCCTTCCCTTGACGTCCTTATCACAAAAACTAACGACTCCTTCACTCACACAGTATACAGAAAACCAACACACCAACCGATATCTACACGCCAGCTCTCATCACCATCCTGCACAAACAAACTCCATCTTAAACTCTCTCATTCACAGATCTATTCAACTCACCGACAATCACAACAGAACGCAAGAGTTGAACAAACTAAAACCGCTTTTCTTCAAAACGGATTTAATAACAAAAATTTGCAGATCAAACCATCATCATCAAACCCGTTCTCCTAACTGCCAAAATCCAACAGATAACCAACCACACAAAGCTTTCCTTCCCTATATCAAAGGTGTCACCAACAAAATTGGCAGAATCTCAGGGAAACACGACATTAAAACAATTTTCATAGCAAATAATAAAATCTCTGATTTTCTCAGGTCTCCTAAAGATAACATATGAGTCTCAAGGAATATACGAAATACCATGCTCCGAATGCCCTAGGACATACATAGGACAAAATAACAGGCGAGTCACCAGTCGAGTTTACGAACATCAACTTGCTGTCCGACACTCGGACCCTTCTTCGGCACTCTCCAAGCACTATGGAGAGACAGGCCACAGAATGGATTTCGACCACACCAGGACGATTGCCACTGAGAGAACACTGCAAGCAGAGTCATTCGTGAAGACCTTGAGATCGAGAAGCACTCGAACTGCCTCAACAAACGCGATGATGGACGGACACTACCCAATACTTGGAAACCTCTACTTTCCCGCCTTACTCTCAAACCAAGTCCTGCCCTTTGCTCCGCTCCACTGAAATCACCTAGGTTGAATACACCACATCCACCAATCTGATCCTCAGTTCCCTCAAAGGAGTAGACAGATCAAGACCTCAGAGGAAACTAGAGGAAACCTGGGGAGTAGGCAGATTGAGACCCCGGTGTCGAGTTACAAAATCCTGAACCCGACCTAAATGACTACAACCTAGTAGTAGGCAGATTGAGACCTCAGTTGGAAATCACTTCCCTCTTTTACTTTCATCAATAACTTATATTTTTTACACTTTTCTTGAAAATGGCTACAAAATGGGAGCCGGAACGTCGAAATTACCTAATTTCTAGACACGGTTCAACCCGAACTTTTAATATTCATAATATATTCATAATATATATATATATATATATTATTAATATATATATATATAAAGATATATATATTTATATATATATAATATATATATATATATATATATATATATATTATTTTCCGATATTTTATTATTATTCTGATTTAGATAATCATAATGATATTGGTGAATGCGGATCATTTCATAGGTTATTGTAACCACATATTATATATATATATATATACATATGGTTCCCACATATTACCCATTATAGTTTACACAACACAACATCAGCTCCGGAATAAACCCCGTATGAGCCGTTTACACTACACAAAAGCTCCGGAATAAACCCCACATGAGCCATTTACACAACCCAACAGCTCCGGAATAAACTCCGTATGAGCCGTTTACACAACACAACAGCTCCAGAATAAACCCCGTACGAGAACACAACACAACAGCTCTGGATTAAACCCCGTATGAGCCGTTCACACAACACAAAAGCTCCGGAATAAACCCCGTATGAGCCGTTCATACAATACAACAGCTTCGGAATAAACCCGTATGAGCAGTTTGCAAATTTGACACAACAGCTCCAGAATAAATCCCGTATGAGCCATTCACACAAGGCAACAGCTCCGGAATAAACCCCGTATGAGCCGTTTACACAACACAAAAGCTCCGGAATAAACCCCGTTTGGGCCGTTTACACATCACAACAGCTCCGGAATAAACCCCGTACGAGCCATTCACACAACCCAACAGCTCCGGAATGAACCCCGTATGAGCCGTTTATACCACAGCTCCGGAATAAACGCCTTATGAGCCGTTAACAAATTTGACACCACAGCTCCGGAATAAACCCCGTATGAGCCGTTCAAACAATACCATAGCTCCGGAATAAACCCCGTATGAGCCGTTTACACAACACCACAATTCTGGGATAAACACAGTATGCGTTTCGTTTCTGGCACCACAAACAGTACATCTGGATAGCAAAATAAAATGAAATGAAAGGATGGGTAAACGTTAATTAGTAGAGGTATTATATAACCAGTAAAAGATGTATCGAAATAGGAAAATTAGGCAATTTCTCTGTGATTAAAGGAGTCCTGAATTTGCTCTAGTCAAGATTTCTAATGTATTTCTCCTTCACAGGCACTGGCAAGAAGAGTATCAAATAAGATGGAAGCGACAAGCCCTACGCAAGTACTAAGCGCGAGTACAGGTCCCTAATAGTTAATTGAATTCCAAAGATCTATCGAAATAGGAAAATTATGCAATTTCTCTTTGCAAAAAGAGTCCCGATTTCCAATATATTTCTCCTTCACAGGCACTGGCAAAAAAGGTATCAAAGAAGATGGAAGCGGCGAGCCCTACGCAAGAACAGGTCCGTAGTAAATTGAATACCAATACGATATAAGGATTACTTAATCATTGTTTTCCTGATAAACTTATTACCCAAATTTTTTTTAAAGATCAATCCAGTTTAGTTTGTGTAGTTAGCTTCTTTTGGCCTAGATTAGTCTGTAACTTACTATAACATCGAGTAAAGTAGAGGTTGGATGAACCTTTGACACAACTGTGAAATAGTGGAAATGAGTATCCTTACCTTATCCCAATGTTGCTTCTTGCCATGAATAAATAAATGCCGGTTCTACAGCTTGGGCCAACCCATTAACGTGAAGAGTGACCGTGGAAAGTAGCGTGTTTGTATCAGCAGGCGTGGTCACTGCAAACTCCTTGATTTGTGGCAGGGTAAAGATTTCAGAGGACTATTCACACGCGTTGTCGGGAGTAAATGCTATAGGAATTTTGGAGATATCAGAGAAATAAAATTTCAAACACCTCATGAATTTTCATATTGAATAAATTAGTAAACAATAATGTGTTATCTTGGAATTTAAGAAATATTGTGAAGATAGGAGAATTGAGTTTGGAATGGTGTCCTGATTTAAATTAGAAATACTTAACGTAAGGAATATGTCTATGGTCCTGTAATTCGAATCTTATCCTGGTACAATAATATCACCAAGATATAGTTGTCTGTAGTGGTTCTAGTAAATGGTCGAACCTTGTGGTGGAAATATAATCGCCATGCATCCCAGCTCTACACATATATAAATACCCTATATAAATAGGAAGTACTGTGGCCGAGGATGGTAATGGTTGATCGATTACGTGTGCACACAAGAAAATTCCAGCCTATCAGCAGGCGTGGTCCTCGACAATCCTTGGTTGGGTGGTGTAAGTGTACCATAGGGTTCATTCCCACAATTGGCGAAGACAGAGTTTTGGATATATACGTGATTTGTACAGTTGATATAACTTGGTGATTACTAGCAATAGACCACACAGATATATTCCGGAGACATGGCTGTTGCCAAGGTTTATAATGTACCCAACATCTAACAATGTTAAATAAATATATATTCAAACAAGAGATCATTCCAACATAAGCTGAACTCCTATAATATCTGTTTATTGCCTTAGGAAAAAATTGCCTATCTAATTCAGTTCAAAAACAAGTTGAGAATTGTAACTCTTGTCTACATTATATGTTTTCCTTTACCTATATTTCTCTTTTATTTCTCTTTAGTTGTACAGAACTTTGTATCCTGAAGAAAAAAAAGAAAAAAATTCACAACGTGGGAAAACTGAGGGTCTATAGTTTGAGCAGATGGATTCCATATCCTCTACCAGATCCCGCTACCGGAGAAGTGGAGCTGGCTGTCTAGACAATCACACACAAAAAAAGAATGTTGAAAAACAAAATGAAAATCAACTAGAAATGTTATCATCTATATAAGGCCGAGGTGCCGGGGTGCGTTCGGTTACACATTTATCCATCATAATGTGTAAATATTGGCAATGTTAATTTACTTTTAATTTCAAGCAGAATATATTCAGTTTTTGGGAGGGAAAAGTGTTATAACGTAGGCAACCTTATATGCAGTTTGCATTGCTAATTGCATACCCATTGGCACTGTCGCACAGTGGAGACATATTATTACTATTATTCGATTTTCTGTGACAAATGAAATTTTAATTCAGAAAAAGGTTTCTCAGATCCGGAAATCACAAATGTGTTGGGTGGCAAAAGGATCCCATTTTGCTTGACAACTCTAGCAAATATTTCACTTACATTGGAAAGTTCACACAATTTATAGAAAAAGGGGTTTCCACTCAATGGAAAGATCTAAATATGAAGCTATTTTTCGCTTTCACGGCTAAGAAACTATTTCAGCGGACTTCAGTACCAATCAGCAACTGCGGTATGGCTTTGGATTTGAAAGAAATTTACGTTGGAATTTTGGAAAAGTTCCTAATGTAAGACATTTGCTTCCGTATAAAACTTCAATAAGAAACAAAATAAATGATTTTCTAACCTGGAACAGTTTCCTCGAATTCCAAATTTTATTTTCCATACAAAATGAAGAAGCAGAAATTCTAAATTTTCCTTCAAATCCATCACAGTCTCCAAAAAACAATTATATTGGCAAAAATAGGCGCATCACTTAATGTTCCATTGGATATTAGAATAGATAAACATGGATAGACGGCATACCTATTACTAGCAGCATTCGAATGAAAACAGGGCATTGTATGAACAAGACCCATCTTTTTAGAATAGGGATAAGCGATACTGCAAATTGTGAATGTGTAAGACCGGATACAATAAATCACGTATTTTTTTAATGTCCTATTAACACTATACCCGGTTACAATATTTATCAATTACTAATTGAGAAAGAAGTACCGGCGCCTCTGGATATGTTTACAGTCCTAAGATTATTAAATATAAGCAGAATTAAAAAATTAATAAAATTCATGATATATAATCAGATTAAATTATAAAAAGGGGGAGGGGGTACACGTACAGTTAACCTTTTCCTCAATAGTATTATCCTATTTAGACCTATTTACCCTGTCCCATGTGATATCTGTTCAATTACCCACTGGCACACTGAAGAAAGAAGAAGTAGACCTGAAAAAAAAGCACTATACCCAGAAATTACGTAACGAGATTAAGAAATGACGAAGTGAACATGGGAAGAAATTATAGACAGGAAATATACGGACGCAGGGTTGCATAATGCAAGACTACTTGTCATAGACAAGAGTTCTATACAGCTACTTGTGTCCCCGGACGAAGCTTTTGTTACACAGCAAAAAACTGCAGGAGGCGTTATGGTCAAATGCGCCTGAGTAGGAAGCAACGACAAACCAAATAGAGAGAGAGAGAGAGATGTTCCCAATGAATTAGGCAATCCATCGACCTGTCAAAACGAAAGCAATATGGCGGCTGTTGGCACACATTGTAATTCGTCATAAGCGACCATAGTATAAAAGTGTTTATTTTGTGATTTTCTGTGCGAATTTGAGTAGTTTTTCCAATTTAGGATTATAATTCGTGCTTCAACTGAAGAAAAATGCCCTTTATTTGCATTGTAGTTAACTGTGGGTCCCGTCACGACAGGGATAGAGTCGGGTTTCACTCGGTGTCTACAGTATCAAATCATAAGTTTTTGACCAGTTAAAATGACTTATCGAGGAGGAGAAGAGCTCTATGTTAGCTGCAATCAACCTAGAAGATCTTACTGATTCGAAAATCAAGTATCAGAGAGGCTGCAGCAGACATACCCTGGGTGCACATTCGTGATAACATCCTTCATTCCGTCATGGTTCAGACTTTTGTGATTTGATTTGTTCCTACGATTACTTGTATGATTTTGCCTACTTGTATATATCTGAACTATTGTACATTAGGAGGTCCCATTTCAAATAAAGTTCATATATATATATAAATATATATATATATATATATATATATATATATATATATATATATATATATATATATATATATATATATATATATATTTTCGACTTCAAAAGTAGAGAAAACTCCAAATGAATGTTCATATATATGTACCTACCTCCTCAAAAAACATTCTTATAGGTAGTGTTATTGAATTACTGGAATACAAATTTTCTTTAGCATTCTGGTGACTCAATAAATGAAAATATTTAGAAATGTCTTTCAATCTCAACCTTCCCTTTTTAGATATTTCAGGCAATTATCGAAAGCCTCAATCAAGTCTTGTGAAGGGTGTTGTATTTGATTACTCTCGTTTCGGATGTCCATCGTCTTAATGTATTTGAAAAGAGTAATCAAGTTACCACATCGTCTATAACCTTCAAAGGGTATTGTAATTTAGTAACAGTAAAAATTGGATCTATCGTGATATTTATCAAATTATCAAATATCAATATTGTGTAATTTTTTTATAATTGGTATTAAATTAAGAGTAATCAACTGAATCAGTAAAACAACAAATAAACAAACATTTATTTATATATATTCATTTGAAACATTTTATTTTTTTAAACAACTGAGCAAGAGGCAAGTCGTCCAATAAATTTTTTGACTGGGTGGCATTGGCCACACAGCTTCCAAATCTGTGCGTGACATTGCCTCTAATATAGCACCAATATGACCACCTACTTCAAAGAGAGTAAACGTTATAGGAGAGTCTATTCCCCATAAGACAATGGTGACACTACTAGAAAGAGATGAAAGATCATTTGTGAGTCATAGTGACGTATATGGTAATGGCATGGCCACCATTCACTCTGGACAGTGGCGGACTAGCTCATTCCGCACTCTGGTATCTGAGAGTTACAGGCTCTTGAATGTGTATTGGACCACTCTGTATGTTACGTGGGCCACCTGTACTCTTGTCCAAGTACGTCACTATGATGCGTTAATGCTACAAGATTCTGATTGGCTATAGCTTATTAGTGCCTCCTATTCAGTTTACTCTCTTTGCACCTACTTCACTGTTTCCAGCCATACAAGTACAGTGAGCAGTACAAATGCTTTCATCCTTTTCAATTATGTACCAAACATCTGAAGGTTTTTAATTTGCCTTTTGTGAATACTTGACCTGAAAAAAAGTTATGTCGATTAGAAAGAACTATTATGAAAGTTGAGAAGTAATATTCTCAAATATCAAATCAATGTCTCTTATAATAAACAAATGTGGCAATAAACATAATAGAACAGATCAGAAGTAATAAATTGCTCCTTATTATTATTCCTAATTTATAATAATTCACTTCGATGACTCAAGATTTGCAACTGTACATGTACCCATAGAAAAAACCTGCTGCCTAGGAAAAAACATACTAGACTAACTAAAATATATAAATGATTCTGAATTTTTGTTCTCACCTTCACGACGAAGCCAGATTCAAAGTATGTATGGATTCTAAACTTGTATAGGGCTTCATCTGCATTTGGGAAAGCTGAGTAAAAAGCAAATACGAAATAATATCCATATTCGTAACAGGAGGAGCACCAACAATTGAACAATTCAGTTCAGAAATATTCAGTGTAAAAAGGATCTAAATCACTGATCAATTCTCAACTTCATTATATACCTGTAACAAATACATTGATAAAAATGTAAACAAAAGATGGGGATGTATTTTCAAGCATACCGTTCACCAAAGCCTCTGCTTTTCAACAATAGTGTCTTCAGGTAATCACTCCCCATCTGAATATTATTAATTAACAACACAAAAGCTCCGAAAATAACCAAAAATACACTTTTACAAGCCAAAGGTACACACTGACAATGATATTCTTATGGCGATTATCGGCTTGTGTGTTGTGTGCCAACAACCGCCATATTGGGTCACGTGGTATGGATTGCCTAATATTCCAAATTTCTTAGAATAACCTGCTCTCAGTTCGACAAACTATTGTCTATCGTGGGGCCAAAATTGAAGAGGTCGTTCAGGTCACCAATTCGATAAAATGCAAAAACTAATTATCTGCTCTCTTTCCGAATTTATGTTAGACTGATTGGAATATTTCAAAATGAAAATAAATATATCAATCCAAAAATTGCAAAATTACATATATTATGATTCCTAGTTAGTCATATCTTTTTGCGTATGAGTATGAACGCTCATGCGGCGTTTTTTCTCGATTTGCGAATCGGAGAAAAATTGCGTTTATTCGGACAAGCTTGTTCAATGCTTGGGTGGACATCGAAAGTTTACAGCGCCATCTCTTGATACTTGTTTTTTTCATTATTGAATTGTTTCTTCTTTCAAAATCTCATTGAAATTTAAATGTTGGCCATACTGGCTTCAATTCCTCAACTGACATATGGCATTCCCTCGGCTGGAAGACGTTTCAAAATGGTGGACGTTTGTCATTAAATCGGTGGAATAAAGAAAAAACATTTCATCTTCGTTGAACTATTTGGGAATAAGATAAACTGTCATGAGAAATAAATATACTTTCAGTAAATAACCATAAAAATGTGTGATGCATGCTCTGACTTTTTGCAACTTCTCATTTCCTGTAAGTCTGTAAATATTTCCTAAATAAAAAATAATCGGTCACAGTTTATTTTCGATCACAACTTTGTTGTGTTGTATACAAAAAAAAACCTGTTGATATATCTGTTTCAGATGAGGCCCAGTTTTGTAGAGAAAACTAATGAACAGCCAATTTTGACACCCAGAGATGTGGATGTTGTATTTGTATATGTACAGACCTGGCCAGCTAGGTGAGCAAATTCTTTCGAATATTCCATGCATAGTACATATGGTTCTATCTCCTTTTCAATACATTCAGAATTCCTACTTAATATAATAATATTTCAGACAGTGCATGTGTTGTTACCGAGACCCCAAAAATCTTGAGCGCTTCAGTTATGTCACACAAGGTCTTATTTATATGGCAGCTAGTCAGTTGAAAATTCTTTCCGAAAAAGAACCCGAAGTAGAAAAACAAAAAGAGGATGATCCTGAGAAAAAAGGAAAAACTAGTAAACCGGAAGAGGAAAAAGAAAACCCTGAAGTTATTGAAAGAGATAAACTGTTGATATTGGTTTCTAAGATATTCCTACTGAATTTTCCTCTGTATGTAGCATATAAACATACTATTCAGGCAAAGCTGGGGGAATTAACTCAACAAGAGATGCAGAATTTGAATTTATTTTGTGATTTGCACGATTCAGAGATTCCAATTTACTTGCTCAAAAATGTCAGTTGGTTCTGCAAAATGGGAGGATTGTTGGCTATGACAACATGCTTCACCCAACTGTCTCCAGAGTTGTTGCCTGTATCTACTGCACATGCTATGATTTCTGTTGGTATGTATACCTTTTATTTACTACGTTTTTGATACAACTTTACTGTCAATATAAATTGAATTCACCTGAGATCTACCATTTTCTGGTTCAATTTATATTGAATCTTTTATGTGAAGAAAACCGTTTAATTCGATTTTTCTATTTATTCCACTTCACATGGCGTTTATCTTTCACTATATGCTAGTCGGGCTTGCCACTCCTACTGAGAAGGAATCTTTTATTTAGAAACCTATCGAGGTGGGAGATTTTCGAGTGTTCTTTCTGTCACTAGGTACCGCCAGTTAAAAGTTTTCTTTTCCGGCACTATAGGTGTTATAGACTCGATGATTGTTTTGGTTGTTGTGTCTGCTTCAGCCAGAGCTCTTGGACCTTTGGCTGGTTGACTACTCGTACTGATGAGGGCCAAAAAGCCTGAAACCGGTATGCGGATTGTTAGGTGAACACGACATAAATTAAACATAATCGAGCTTATCAGAAAGAAACATTTGCATTCAATGTCCATTTATATGGAGGTATGCATGGATTTTCAGGTGAATATCATTCAACGTTCTGCGTGGTATTTGCCAGGAAAGTACTTGTTTTTCACCTGAGATCTACCATTTTCTGGTTCAATTTATATTGAATCTTTTATGTGAAGAAAACTGTTTAATTCGATTTTTTCTATTTATTCCACTTCACATGGCGTTTATCTTTCACTATATGCTAGTCGGGCTTGCCACTCCTACTGAGAAGGAATCTTTTATTTAGAAACCTATCGAGGTGGGAGATTTCGAGTGTTTCTTTCTGTCACTAGGTACGCCAGTTAAAAATTTTCTTTCGCGTACCTATAGGTGTTATAGACTCGATGATGGTTTTGGATATGTTGTGTCTCGCTTCAGCCAGAGCTCTTGGACCTTTGGCTGGTTGACTACTCCGTACTGATGAGGGCCAAAAAAGCCTGAAACCGTATGGATTGTTAGGTGAACAGGACATAAATTAAACATAATCGAGCTTATCAGAAAGAAACATTTGCATTCAATGTCCATTTATATGGAGGTATGCATGGATTTTCAGGTGAATATCATTCAACGTTCTGTGTGGTATTTGCCAGGAAAGTAGTTGTTTTTCACCTGAGATCTACCATTTTCTGGTTCAATTTATATTGAATCTTTTATGTGAAGAAAACCGTTTAATTCGATTTTTCTATTTATTCCACATCACATGGCGTTTATCTTCAACTTGTCTAGAGTTGGTAAAAGTGAAATTGGTCTTAGATTTGATACCGTATCAGAGTTGAGAAACCTTTTCCTAAACACAAAAGCCTTAGACTACAAAAGTATAAAAATTTCATATAAAAATCTAAGGTTGCTCACATAAGAAAATTTACAGATGACATATACATATCTATTTCAATAATTATAGAAAAGTATATAGAAAGGTAATCAGGAAATTTAAAAAGTACGTATTATAATATGAGAATAGCTGAAGCAGACAACAAAACTAAATAAAGTTGGGAAATAATGAACTAAGGGGAAAAGATGTAAAAATAATTTCAATGGACTTAACTTTGGAACCTGACATCCGGAACAACGTCTACTGTTCCATATCAGAGAATCTCAAAAACAGCATTATCCCAACTTCCGATCCATTAGTATATCTTGAGGATATTTACATAAATAATACCTTCTCTCTGAACAGAACAAATTTACCCGAATCAAAAGATGTAGTTACAGATATAAAAAATAAACGGACCTCTGGGGTTGATAACAATTCTTTAAGAAAATTTGAAACCTTCCTGAGAGTGCACTTTTTACCCTAGTTGAACTGATTAACTTGTCATTACAGAATGACAATTATCATATTTCCTTAAGACCTCGATAGTAATACCAATTCATAAGGGTTGCAATAAAGAAGATCCCCCCAGCTTCAGGACTATATCCTCAATACCAACATTAGGTAAAAATTGGTAAAACAGAATTATGGAATTTTTTGGCAACAAGATTTTGAGTGCACATCAAAATAAAAAGAACATCACCCTCAGACATCTCTTCATTCTTGCAGCTGTTGTATAATGAGATCAATCAATGAGGAAATCACTGCTGCTATCCTATGTGACTTTTATAAAGCTTTTGACTGTGTCAATCATAATATATTACTGCAAACTTGAAAGATATGGTTTGAGAGATAACAGTCATACTTGGATCAAATCCTATCTCTGAAAGTAAGCAAATTGTAAGAATGTCATCCCACTCAAATATCAATGACGTAAAATGTGGTGTACCCCAAGGCTCTATGCTGGGCCCTATCTTGTTTCACCTATATTGATGACCTAACTCATCTTCCAATTACAGGAAAATTTTTGCAGATGATACCACATTACTGTAGCATGACAAAGACAAGGACACACTGCATATAAGGATGTGTGAAGATATAAATAAAGTGATGAGTTGGTGTTACTCCATTCTCCTAACACTCAAACTAAAAACAATGTTATAGCATTCAAAAGCATTATTTCTGATATCTCTCTAGGAGTAAATATAAGAAAATTGTATCACATCAAAATTCTTGGGTTTGAATAAGAAGTCAGGCTGCTATGCATTGAGGAATGTTTCCAAAGAACTCGGGTTCCATAATGCAAAATCTGTTTACTATGCGCTTATAGAATCTCAGCTAAGGTATTGTATACCATTCTGGGGAGTCTGCAGTGACCAACTTATGCATGTCTTGCAAAAGAGAGCAGTTAGGTACATATGTCAGGCAAAATGGGAGAATCATGTAAACCCCCTTTCCTACAACACAAAATATTAAGGATAATCTCAATTTACATAGGGTGAAGTGGGGTAAGTGTAATCAGAAAAACTATAGTTACACTTTAAATTATAATATCAAGGTACCCAAAAGAGATACGTTCCTGATTTTTTACAGTAATACTACATATCTAATTGTTAAAAAACTGAAGTAATTCGTTTTGTTCTACTAGGCATAGTGTATTTTTTATAAACAAATATAATAAGTTATGTTAGCTGATTACATTTACCCCAGCATTCGGGGCAAAAGTAATCATGGTTTGTAATTTCCATATGCATCATATACTAGAGTATTTGGGGCAAGTGTAATAAAGTATGAATAATGCAGTTTCACCAAAAAAATATTAGCCTAATAGCTCAATTCATAAGGACGTTATAAGCTTTTTTATGGAATGAATACAATTCGCTTGTTTGTCTTAGACACGTTTATTGAAATATGTGAACATAACAAACTACAATGTAGTTTTTTCCTTTTATTTTACATTATATGTAGCGATGGATAGTGGAAAAATTAATTCTCCTCTTCGTCCTAAATTTGGTTCTGGTAAAACTAACTTGATGTCTGATGCAGACACTGAGTGATGGTCAATTTGTTCAGGTCAATTGTTGCGAGTTTTGGTCGGATTTTTTCAGAAACATAATCAAAGGTTGTGATTCTTCATCAAATGCTATTATTTGACCAACATAAAAAATTATATTTTTTCTCCCTTTGAATGAGACCAGAAGCCAATTTCTAACATCAGGTTGTTTCGAGTCAGTGAGTAACAATTGGTCTTGTTTCCGGGCTTCCTCTTCTCCATCTAACCTTGTGAATAGGTTGCAAAATCTTCCCTCCTAACTCACTGTGGCTCAGAAATTGGGCTTCGTCCTATTCATAAGAAAATTCTTTTTTCTTGTTTCAAACTTTTCTTTTTTTGCTAGATCTTTTGCTTTCCTTGATTCAATTTTTGCTTTTCTTTTTTATCTTTCTCTGCCTTTTATCTTTTTTCGACATTTTCCAGTGCTGAGATAATTTCAGTTCCAGAAGCTACTCTTTTTCTTTTCTCTTTCTCATGAGGTCGGGGGGATTGTCTAGCAACAAATCTTCAAATGACACATTCTTTTTGCTTGGGCCTGCGATGGGCTTTGCTTCTGGAACTGGTTGCTGCTCCAAAGATGATGCTTCTGCCTGTCTCTTGCTGTTTGCTTGTGCTTGGCTCATCATAATTTTCTTGTGAGGCAGATTGTGCAGTTTTTAAATGTTCTTTGATTGAAGTGAAGTGGAAAAAATTGAATTCTAGGCTGGGGCAAATGTAATCACTGATTATATTTACCCCAATCTCCGTGATTACACTTACCGCATCTATATTTTTTGGTGGGGTAAATGTAATCACTATTATTCTTTTTTGGCATCGAAATCTGGCAGCAGAATCCGATTCCTTGTTGGAAACAATCTAAGGAAGCAAAATACCACAACTTTATTGAATTATTTGTATAAGCAATATGAAATGAAAAATTACAATCGATACTTGCACAACAAGTGAAAATACAGGGAGATCTATAAATAACTAACATTTTCAACTAGGACCTTGAAAAGGATTAAAAACATAAAATAAAGGCAAAAAATTAGTTGCACTTTTAAATTTTCGATAGAAAAAATTAAAAAGATAATAAAAAATTTAGGAAGTGCCTGATTACACTTGTTCCCATGATTACGCTTACCCTACTTCACCCTAGTCGAAACAGTATCAATAATGCATAATAAAATTATAGTTTGAAAAAACAAAAAAAAACACGCATAGATGGCAATAAGGATTAAAAAGTTGAAAATAATAAGAAAAAAGCGTGATATCAGTTATCTTAATATCATTATGAAAAGTGAGTGAAAAACACGCTTTTTTTACATAAAATATTGTTTTTTGGTCAATTACTTTATTCTTATTATTTTCCACTTTTTAGTGCTTATTGCCATATATACATGTTTTTTTAGTTTTTTCGAACTATAATTTTATTTTTAACTTTGTAGTCCATATTGCTACCTACAGAAGACTAAAAAAATACCATGGGAGAACAACTCTTCAATTGATTCATCCACATAAGATGAAAGTTATTAATAGCTAAATTTTGGCGAATATGCCGAGAACCAGTGAATTCGCCATATCTTTGAATTGTAAATTATGCTGAGAACGTCCTCAGTGCATTCACCATATTGTACTAGTAGCGAATGAAGAGTTCCACTATTCACCTCCTGGCTCCATCATCAGTACAGCTTCAAGATACCAAATTGTAGTATTGTCATCCAAACTACATATACATACCAAGTTTCATTTCGATACGACAATTAGAAGTAGGTTAAAATTGACTTCCAAGATTTGATTACATTGTTTGCTAGTTACAAGTGAAGCTAATTATGAAACGACAACCACTGCACATTACAAACGTCAAATAAACCAACTGAGACTCCCAATTCCAACCTCAAACTCAGTAAAAGATTCTCTCATATATAATGGAATAAAAATGTACAACAAACAGCCCAGGAATAGCAAAGAAACAACATTGCTTAGTCTATTCAGGGAAAAAACAAAAGAACTTCTAAATGATAGGGCCTACTATAATTTGCAAGACTACTTTGATGACACATGGTGATATCATCATTTAATACTTTATAATTTATTGCCTTTTATCTCCTGTGTTCTCTATTTCATTAGTTAAATGACTCTTATTTCAACTGCATATCATTCTCAGTAATGTAGCTGTTAACTCAATATGTCAACTTAACACTTTACATTAAGTTGATTGTAAAATTGTATGACTTTCCGATTCTCATTGTGTTCGTTAACAATGGTTATATTCTCTTAGAAAGCAGTAAACATATTATATCTATCTATCATGATTTACTCTTTATTTCAGTATGTAATTTGAAACTATGGATGAACTATAAGAGCATGGTATCCATGTTAGTACCATTGAGATCGTGTGTTTTACGATATATGTGTAAACTTTCTGATCAGGATCTACGCACTCCAACAATCAAAAGCATGGCTGGTAGGTATTGGTTATTTTTTATGTTTTCAGTAAATACTAATTAATGTCCAATCCCAATGTTTAAATTCTTCGGAATCATCTTTCTGGGGAAGAAATTGAATTTTGAATGAAATTACAATTAATTGAATACATTTTTCACCTATTATTAATCTTCCACCAACAACGGAATGTTTGTAACTCATAAATCACCTTTCAGATTTTATGTGGAATGCCATCAAGGACCCCCTAGATTCCCCAGTAGCCTTCGATTTAGATGGTTTGGATCTGGCCTTCAAATATTTCACATCAACTACTTTAACAATGCGACTAGCAGGAATAACACTAAATCAACAATCAGATTGGTGTTCTTGCCGAGATTTTGTAGGTGAATCTTTACCAGAAGCTGAAGCTGCGCCGAGACATATGGCTTACTGGTTAATAAGTCACAACATCATTTGACATATTTTTGGCCCCAATTTGCATGTAGAGGTGTAGTTTTGAGATAATTATAACCATTTTATCTGTTTAGAATTCATGAAATGTATATAAATCATAGAACTTCTTTATAAACCAAACATTTTTGATACTTGGACAAATTCGGAATTATATATGCAAGGCTCAATTGGTATAAGAAATAATATCACATTCTGAATTGTCAATATATTGACGGAGTTTTCACATTTATATTTGTCCCAGTAACATGTTTAATAAGTCATAAATGGAATTTCGTGAATAATTCAACTGTCATTTATGGTGGTGGTGGAAAGATTCTCCAATTATTCATATTGGCACAACATCTAGGTGGAGAAAATCCTTTATGGGTACCTTTTGGTAGTGTCCTGGAGTCTATGCATCTCCTGTACCTCAGATGTACCTACTAAAAGATCCACCCTGTTGGCTCGTCTGGTCCTGACACTTATGCCTTTTGGTCCATTGGATCTTGCCTGTTGTTTTCTCTTAAAGTACCCATTCCAGTAATTTCATGCCTTGCACGAGTTTGTAGGTGTGTGCTTTATATTTCGATTCACCAATTGGTTGCCTGAAAATTGATTGTCTTTTGCGGTCCAAAGCTCCGCAGTTGCACCGCATGTGTGTCACTGTTTCTGGTTCCTTTCTGCATAATCTTCATGTTAGGTCGTCATTCTGGAATTTTCAGTATATTGACGAAGTTTTTACATTTCTATTTATTCCCATAACATGTTTCATAAGTCATAAATGATAAATAGATAGATAGATAGATCTTTATTTCAATTAGGAACCCTAATATACATATGAAAAGTAATTGCTAAAATATATAATAATATTAATAGCATAAATATAAAATTAATACATAAATATAAAACAGACATAAATACTATAAATCACTTATTACCTAAGTAACACTTTAAACTTCAAACTGACAGAACTATTTGGAAATATATTACAATTATATCCGTATATCTGGATATGGTACATTTAGGACAAAACTTTTAAGTTAGAACAATCAATGATAAATTTCTCAACTGTCATTTATGAATATGGTGGAAGGATTCCCCAATTATTCATATTGGCACATCCACAAGATTGTTATGCAATAATCTTTATTGATCTCAAGAATGTATATTTGATGGCGCCAGAATTCGACATAGAGAAGAAAAGGGCATTATTATGGCAAATGCTTAAAATTCCTTTCCAATTATCAATATATTATCTAGTCATCAAAACTGCATTCAGCGGAATAGGTTTTTTCCATTGCCAAGTTCGATGATTATAATGGTGTCAGTTCTATAGAATTTTTATTATTATCGGTGGAATTCATGAATAGACATATTTATTATATACGTGGAGCGAATATACAGTACATTATTTGAAGCATATGAACAATACTCATATGAGTCAAAACAATAAAGATATATATCGTGTGACAAGGTATGGTACACCCACGACATTTTTTATGCTTTTGAAGATAGATGATTGAAATATGGAATATAAATATTGTGCTTCATAGTGCTAGTCACTGTATCTAATGATTTTCCACTTCCGGTTTCAGCAAGAATGGCCCAAACTCATATATACATACCCTAATATTTCTTTGAATTATCCCACAGAGGTTTGACTTTGTAAAATTAATGTAGTTTTAAATTGAAAGTCTTTTTAAAAATAGATGCTGATACAGTCAATTGTTCTATTAAACAAGGCTGGTCAGGAAAAGCATACTCGAATCAATTCCAATGACTATTTCCCTTATTAGTTTTGAAGCGATTAAACTTCCAAAATTTCAAACAGAGAACCAATCAGATCAGTTTTATAGTCTTCTCGCTATTTTATACTGATAAAACCACAGTAGATTCTCGAGATTGTTCTGAGATAAAACCACACTAGGTCCTGTCAAAATTATATGTCAATGCATTCAATTCCTATAAGGAAACAGGAAATGCAATACAGTGATTTGATATTGGCATGGAAATATACCTTTTCACCCGTTAAATGAGCCTCGGGTTGTAAAGTAAGGCGGTCCCAGATAGAAACATATTTTATGTCATAGTGAAAAAGTGTATATATATATATATATATATATATATATATATATATATATATATTGTTATGTTATGAAAAACCAGTTATATATTATAAAAAGAAAAAACCCATAAAAAGAATAATAATAAATAGCTATTAGTTTCAAGAGATTGTTTTTACATAATTTTTAAGTTCTATTTCCTTTAGTAAGCCTCTGTATGATATGAATAGATAAAATGTCCAAATACTATAACACAATCAATTTCATACACTGTCATAATGATTACAACCCATAATTCTTCAAAAGACAACAAAAGGTCTAGATTTACAAAATTTTCCTGAATAAAATGTGATCTACAAATTTATAAATTTGAAACATACAGTATATGAAATTGTAGCTAACTAAAAGTAGCCAATGGTAGAACAGCAAACTTCTTGATGACAATAGCCAATCAGGGAACAGATGGTCACATGTAGAATTTGAAATTGTGAGGGAATAAGAACGAGAGAGTGTCAGAGGCAATTATTATCATACTTGTGACCATTGAATAAATTGAAATTTGACATATCAAGCAGTGGCTAGTGGCTCAATTGCCTGAACCGGCTATCTGAGACAAGAGGCGTACCAACTGTGCTTAGCTGTGGTAAGGAAGTGATAACAATTGGCAGCAACGTGACGAGAGAACAGTGACGTTAGCTAGCAATTATTTTTACATTATTTCATGTAAAAAAATATTATACAGGGTGAACATACTTATCTGTATCATAACAATTTGGCTCACAAAGAAGAGCGAAAAATTATTAGCAATCTTCATTTTATAAAAACAATTTATATTTACAATTTATCAATACATATCAATTTGGCGCAGCAACGTAAGGGCAAGTAAGGGAAATATATTATTTCTTAATTTTTATCGCAAAGTAAGGGCAATATATCATTTCAAGGCAAAGTATGGGCAAGTAAAGGAAAAATATGATTTCTTAATAACACTGGGTGAACATTGGCAATTGGCATTATAACGTGTAAGGCTAGATATTGGTGAATAAAAAATGGATTTGAGAGATGGTAAGAAAGTTGGTTTGGAAGAAGGTGCAGAAGGTAGAGATAGGGGTGATCAGGAACAAGGAGAGAGTAGTAATGTGAGAGAGATAGAAATAAAAAGTGAAAGTACAGGAATGGAGAGTAAAAAAATGTTAGAAAAATTTTTAGAAAATATGGCAGGTATGGAAAAAAGAATGAAAGAAGATTCAGTCAGGATGAATGAAAAAATGGTTAAAAATTCAGCAAGTATGAATGAAAAAATGGATAAAAATTCAGCAAGTATGAATGAAAAAATGGATAAAAATTCAGCAAGTATGAATGAAAAAATGGATGAAAATTCAGCAAGTATGAAAAATGATATGAATGAAAATATGGCAGGATGAAAAATGAACTGAAAAATGATATGAGAGAAAATTCAGCAAGAATGGAAGAAAAAATAGAAAGAATGAATGAAAAATCAGAAAAAATGAATAAAAAAGTGGGAAGTATGAAAAATGAAATGAAGGAGCAGATAGAAAGAATGAATGATGGAATGAGAGAAAGTATGGGAAGAATGGAGGAAAGAATGGAAGAAAAAATAGGCAATATGAAGAATGAAATGAAAGAAAGTTTGTCAAATGAAATAAAAGAGTTGAAAGAAAACACAGCGAGTATGGAAATAAGATTGAGAGAAAATGTGAAAGAAAATATAAAGAATATAAAAAGAAATATGGAAAGTATAGAAAACAAAATACAAACAAAATCTCAACAAAGTAAAAAGGAATTGTTGGAAGCTCACAAACAATTAGAAACTAAAATAGGACAACAAAATGAGGAATTTTATGTGGCAATAACACGAGAAGTATCCACTATAAATAATCATGTAGAAAGGCAGGATGAGAAAATAAAAGACATGAAATTAGATATCAATAGTAAACAAGAAAGAGTTAAAAATGAAATAAGTACTCTCGACAAAAAAGTAGAAGAAAAAATAAAATTATTAGAATTAAGAAGAATAGACAATAATCTAGAGAGTAGAATCATCAACAATTGTTATGGAATACAAATAAATAAGGAATTTGAGGGAGTAGTTATACAAAAACCAGATCATAGGAATAATTTATTAGAAAAAGATCATAAACAAATACAAAGTATAAAAATGAATATCGATAACAAAAATAATGAGTTTATAGGTAATATGAATGTGAAAAATAAAAAAGTTTTGCTGAAAAAGGGTAAAATAAGTAATAAAGTAAAAATAATGAAAATATATGACATAATAATGGCTAAGATGAATTTTGAATTGCAAAAAGGGAACGAAAATGATAAAATAATAATAATGAAAGTGAATGACATGAAGGATGTGAAAAATAAAAAAGTTTTGCTGAAAAAGGGTAAAATAAGTAAAAAGAATAATAATAAAAATAAATGACACAAAAATGGCTAATAAAATTTTTGAATTAAAAATAAAGAACATAAATGAAAAAATAAGAATAATGCAAATAAATGACATTCACAGGGCGAATAGAATTTTTGAAATAAAAGAAAGTAATACAAAGTTTGAAATAATAATAATAATGTATAGTAAAATGTCCAATATAAAAATAGAAAAGAAGTTGAATGAATATAACGATCGAAAACGAAAAAAGTTTGGATTTATGAAAAAAAAACAGTTGAAAAAATTAACATGAAATTTCTATTGAAAATTTGTGAAATAAAATATAGGCTTGCAGTTACAAAACAAGCAGGATTCCATAGAAGAAGAGACAAATAATAAAAATGAAAATTTAGGGAAGAATAAATTATAGGTTAACAAATTTAATAGGCAAGTTAAGGAATAAAAAATGAAAAAGTTAAAGAAAAATAATTTGATAGATAGGTAGGATTTCAGAAACATTTGAATAAAAGAAAATAAAATGAAAAACAAACGTAAAGAAAAAAATACATCAATGAGAGAAACTATTAGAGGAAACAAAACAACGCCTAAATAAAAAGTATAGAAAGAAAAGAAAGATATTGAATAACAATCATAATACTGAAAAACAAAAAAGTTGATAAGATTATTGGTACAGATTAGTTAGATAAAGTAAAGTGAAAAAACAATATTGAAAATGTTTACAAATATAAAACAATATAGATTATGAAGAAGGAAAAAAATATAGAAATGGATAATAAATGATGTGAATTTCGAAGAAAAATGAAAAGAAATGAAGATTAAAAATATTTTGTGTATAAAATGAATGTATGTGAGAAATGAAAGTGGAATTTTTTTTTTTTTTTTTTATATGTTCTGGTTCCCACGAAAAGGGATATCCTGTAATGTTCAGAGAACATCGTGGGAACCAAGGGAAAGAAGGTAGGAGTTGGTGTTCTTCTTAAATTTTTGAGGTTGTATGCCCGGGAACACCTCCCTAGGCAATGAGTTCCAAAGCCTCGCAGTTCGTTGGATGAATGAGTCTTTGGAAAGTGATGTTCTGCAGGTCTCCAAAGTGACCACGAATGGGTGTGAAGACTGAACTTGACGGGTTAATCTCGAAGAGACTGCCAAAGGAGGAACGATTGTTGATATTTCAGAAGAGCATCGCCCATGAAAATATCTATAAAATAGAGACAAATCGCCAACTTTTCTACGGTGTTCCAGACAAATGATAATAATAATAATAATGATATGATGATGAAATGATATGATGATGAAATGATAATAATAATAATACTAAAGAAGTATATTATAAGAAATATGATGATGATGATGATAAAGGTATAATGATAAATAAAATGAAGGTATATTAATGAATTATAAATGAATATAATATGTTAATTATGTGTGAATAATGAAAAAGCGAAAGAGTATGTACACAAAATAAAAGTAAATAAAATGAGAGATTCAAATAAATAAAATATCCAATTCAATATGAATATAAACAATAAATAAAATAAATATCCAATTCAATATGAATATAAACAACTGAAGGAAGAGATAAGAAAAATAATAAAACAGCATAATTGAAAGCAGTACCAGTAATTGTAAAATCAAATGAATATTAAAAAAAATTATATATCAGTATAAAGATAATCATAAAATATAAAATGTCATATATGATAATATTTTGGAAAAGTTTTCTCTTTTGATCTGTAGAGATGTCTGAAGTCAAGTTTTTCTGGAACGAAAGAACGTAGTACTAGTAGTTGTAAATAATAGTTATCGTTGCAGAATTTGTTTTTCTTGAAATCCAGCATAGGTAGTTTTCTGAAAGTAGAAAAATAGTATTAGTTAATATATATTCAATAACTGTAAATAGAGAAATTGATATTCACAATTTTCTAACTGGTAGAAAATTATTGAATATAAATTTAGGAATGTTATGTTATGAAAAACCAGTTATATATTATAAAAAGAAAAAACCCATAAAAAGAATAATAATAAATAGCTATTAGTTTCAAGTTCTATTTCCTTTAGTAAGCCTCTGTATGATATGAATAGATAAAAATGTCCAAATACTATAACACAATCAATTTCATACACTGTCATAATGATTACAACCCATAATTCTTCAAAAGACAACAAAAGGTCTAGATTTACAAAATTTTCCTGAATAAAATGTGATCTACAAATTTATAAATTTGAAACATACAGTATATGAAATTGTAGCTAACTAAAAGTAGCCAATGGTAGAACAGCAAACTTCTTGATGACAATAGCCAATCAGGGAACAGATGGTCACATGTAGAATTTGAAATTGTGAGGGAATAAGAACGAGAGAGTGTCAGAGGCAATTATTATTGAAATTTGTACATAGTTAATAAGAATGTAAAAATAGTTTTATGTATAAGTTATGACAAATAAAGCCAAACAGTAAAAATGTGACAATTTAGTACGCGAATTCAAAAATTCGAATCGGAGAAAAGGAACAAAAATGGTATCCAGGTGACAACAAACAAAGCCAGAGAGGAGCTCGAAAATAAATTTAAAACGAATGCCACGTTATATTTTGGGAGAAAGAAATTTGGAATAATTTCCACATTATAAGCGGAAAACCAACATTACCTTATTTGTACACCATATACAAGTATCCAAAGCTGATTGCTGAATTTGTATGGTTCCTTCTATTTGGTATTGGAGTTCCTGATAGCATTGGAGTGAAAGGGAATCCAAATCCTGGCGTGTATTGAACAGTGACAGTTCCAGACAGGTATAAACCTTCCATAGTGCACATTCTGAACTGAACAATTTCACTAATAACGCATATTCCATCGGAAGAACTTTATTTCAATTGATTTCGAACTATTAAAGAAATTTTCACTTTCAAGGTAAAAGTGAGGTTATGTATATTTTACCAATGAACTTTTCTCATGATTATCCATGAATATTTGTAGATTCACCTTAGAGTAAGTTATCTTTCGTACGCCAGGTAAAATTAAGTATTCCTGAATAAAGGAAATAACTGCTTTTTGATACTTTGTCGTTTGTTTTCTACAATGATCAACAATCATACTTGTGACCATTGAATAAATTGAAATTTGACATATCAAGCAGTGGCTAGTGGCTCAATTGCCTGAACCGGCTATCTGAGACAAGAGGCGTACCAACTGTACTTAGCTGTGGTAAGGAAGTGATAACAATTGGCAGCAACGTGACGAGAGAACAGTGACGTTAGCTAGCAATTATTATTACATTATTACATGTAAAAAAATATTATACAGGGTGAACATACTTATCTGTATCATAACAATTTGGCTCACAAAGAAGAGCGAAAAATTATTAGCAATCTTCATTATATAAAAACAATTCATATTTGAAAATTATCATTATATAATAATATATACACACATGGTCATTTATCATGATTGTGAAGCCTAAAAAAGTGATAAAAAATCCAGGTCCGTATTTAAAATTTCATAGTTAGGGGTGGCCCAAGGAAAACAACACCCTGTAGAACACTTTCGTTTACATATTTTTACAGCCCATTGAAAGTTGCAATGACAAAGTGCAAACAGTTTCTGGAAATCTATTGTATTAAAGCAGATATAAGTGAAAAACAAAAATCAAATTTTTCGTTTTTTCCTGTAATCTCTGAAAGTGAGAGGGCTAGCTCAGATTTGTCAACATCATAGTTATGAGCTCCATAATACGCAACTTTGCCTCCTCTTGACCCTCTCTGTAGCTCTTACCGTTTCCGAGATCCCCATGCATCTACTCGAATTTCACTCACCCGGTATATATAAATGTGATTCGGGAAATATTCTCATTAAATATCATTGGTGCTGTAGGATTTTTCCCTCAAGAACTTTTCCTTTAGGAAATTTAACTCGTGCAATTTGTGGCCTTATTATCAAAGATTAAACAACTCAATCTTCGCATTCGTGGTTTAATCAGATAATAAGACCGCAAATCACACTCACTAAAATTTACAGGCAAAATGCGTTCTCGAAAATTTCAAAAATTTTTGAGCAGTAAAACCCCTAGCACTTATTGTCGATTTGGAAGAAGACCGCTACAACTCAAAAATAGTCGAATTTAACATTTTTATATGAAAACATGGCAATATGGTAATATTTTCTGTCACAATTTTCAAGTCACATAGTAAGTCCTAGATGTTTTTTTTTTTTTAATTATTTGTCTCATCCGAGCTGTGGATGTATTATCATCGTAAAATTTTAAAATACTGATCCTGAAAATGTACAAATTTGTAGTAGTGACGGTCTTTTTCCAAATCGATGTTATGATATTACCCTCGATAAATAACCTCAACCATTAATATAAAATTGGAGCACCCAAATTCTTCTTTGATTCTTCAAATATCAACAAACTATTTTCATTTCATCATTTTGAGAAATTATAAGTAATCCATTCATTCAGTTATCATTTTATTAAAATAAAAAAAAAACGAAGACAGTGTAGCATTTTTGTTCTCAAAGACATTGGAGATATTTTTAAAATATTAAAATAAACTAATTCTTCCTGGAATTTTTCAGAAATTATAACACGAAAAATCAAATTAATCTTCATTTTTCAAAATGATGAAATGAAAAGAATACTAGTTTAGAAAGTTTTTCTAAAAATAACTATATTTCGAAATATTATTTCTGTCTCCTCTGAAAAATGTTGCCAGTTTTGTTCAATACAGCAATTGACTGTATCTTCACTATTTATTTCATAGTGAAATTTCAATTTTCAATATCTTTCACTAATTAGGGATTTCATACAGATCAGAATATCCCAATTTGGGTCTTACACATGCTTTATATAGCTTGATTATAAGTGATACTGAATTATCTCTAAAGGCTTTGATAATAGTAAATATTATTTTGATAGATTTAAAAATGTTAATGTTCCATTTCAGATCATCGGTGTTAAATATTCCCAAATGGTATTTGTTGCTTGAAAGGTTATATCGTTTAAGAAGTACTGTAATTTAAGAATTTTTGGGATCCAACATGTGAGACAGTATTTGTTCTCAATCAATTTGATTTGCTAATCATTAGTCCATTGTTTAAATGTTATAACTTGGGATGTGTTATAGGATTTGTAAATATTTTTGCTTCATCTGCAAAAAATATCTTTTTTGAGAGTTTGTAAGATAAATCGCCGATGTATATTACAAACAGAAGTGGTCCTGAAACTGATCCCTGTGGTACCCTCGAAATGGTAAGAGGCTACTAACCACTGATCTTTCGAGCAGAAATATATGTTGATATGATTTTATAATATTGTTCTCCAAGAAGAATTCTGTTAATTCTTGCCAACCATTTTTTCCATGATTTTGCAAGGGTTGCCTGTAACACCAATTAATTGATAATTTGATGTTAGTGAAGTTGATGGTTGTGAGGCTCTTTTTATTTCTAGTGTCTTCCTGTAGTACTGAGAAGTT
>JAFIRS010007049.1:0-28858 GCA_018342105.1 Gonioctena quinquepunctata | reverse complement strand
TCCCATACTAGTGTGCCATATACACTGTATATGATTTTCACATTCATATTTTTTGTTAACAGTGTTTTCAACATTTAATTTTAAAGTTATATCTCATATTCAAGATTGCAAAGTTTAGAATCGAAACTAAAAATTGATATTTCCGTGAAACGGGTATTTCAATCTAGGTTAGTTAATTTGAGTTTACCCATAGCGACTATTTTTATGTATAATGTTCTATTTCTAACAAATGAATTTCGAAAAAAAATTATAACAAATCACAAAACTGACAATTACAATGGCATATCGTCGACAAAAATAATTTTATGATTTTTGGAATCCCTGCTTTATACAGTGTGTGTGTGTAAAGGATTTATTTTATATATTCTTTATTTAATATAGAAATTTGACGCATTCAAAAAAAACTGAGGGAAGTGTTACAGATAATAACAGTGAAGGAGACCTTAGTACCGAATCAGATCGAAACAACTAACTGGACTTGGGTTTCTATTTTCAAGCTATTTTCATATGCGAATATAGATTTCTTTCTCTTTTTCCGAAAGCACAGTTGAAATCAACATGTCCTTTTCTATTCCCAAGAAAATGTTTATTACCGTTTGAAATAGCACAAACGTCAATGAAACATTTGAAATGACAACCAATTTAATCATAATTTCGAAGCTTTTCTAGGTGGATATTAGAGGAACAGAGTTCACTTTCAATAATATTCAGTAATACTGTATGATAATTTGAATACTAGACACAGACATAAAGCCCATTCTTTTCAAAGAAATTACGTTTTTGTCGGCATCAAAAACTATAAAGTACGAAGGCGTAGAAGGGCCAACAACAAAATATTTTTCAAAAACATTTGGAATTGCCAGTTAGAAGTGACAATTGTCAGTTCGAAGTGACAATTGTCCGTTCGAAGTGACAATTGTCAGTTCGAAGTGACAATTGTCACTTCAAAGTGACAATTGTCGGTTCAAAGTGACAATTGTCACTTCAAATTGACAATTGTCACTTCAAATTGACAATTGTCACTTCAAAATGGCAATTCTCATGTTTTTGTGAATGACAATTGTCACTTCGAAGTGACAATTGTCACTTCAAAGTGACAATTGTCAGTTCAAAGTGACAATTGTCACTTCAAAGTGACAATTGTCAGTTCAAAGTAGCAATTCCAAATGTTTTTGAAAAATATTTTGTTTGCCCTTTTACGCCTTCGTAGTAAAACCTTATGCCTAATATATGTACTGTTTGTTGGGTTTAATTAAGTTATTTTCATTTACATATTTATTGAGGCTATCTCAAGAAACATACAGTTTATAACAGATATACGTAAATAAAGTCCCCTCATAAAAAGAAAATAGTCAGATATAAATAAAAATACAATTAGCATTTATAATCCAAATCAGAAAAAATTATTGAATACATTTTTCAATGGTGTTTTTCAAAACACCGTTTTTTGAATTGAAATAATTCTAATCACGTTTACCATCCACAACTTTACTGTATTAACCAATCTACTCTGAAAAAATTGTTAGGCCATGTGAGAAAAATTTTCACAGGAATTATTCACCGAATTCAAGGGGATTTGAAATGAAATATGATCAAGAAAACTTTTTCAGGATCAGATTTGTCCAAATGCGCAAAAAGGTTTTTTTTTTAAATGTTTGACATAATTTATTGTCTTTAAGCAAAAAAATGTATGTTCATGACAACCTGTCAAATCTATTATTCACTGATACAAGAACAGAATTGCATCACATATCTAATTAAAAAAATATTCGTAGTGCATTTGGATGAACCAAGTCTAATTTTGTATTTCCTGCAATTTAATATTTTTCAATCGAGAGCGCTTTCAACCTATAAGGTCATCTTGAGTGCTTACCTGCAAAGTAAGTGAATGATAGATGTTTGAATGTTATTTCAACAGAGGGGACCCATAAAATGCAGACATTCACAAAGTTCAAATGGTTAAATGTATAAAATTGTGACAAACAGTGTAAAACATAAAATATTCAAAATAAAGAAAAATTAAACAACTGCCAGCGTTTTTCAATATGTCAAACCTAAAATTAACACAGAACAGATGAATTTTGGGACACAAATAGATAAGAAGAACGAGAAGAAGAAGAAGTGTTCTACGATTCAACTTGAATTGTACAGAAGTTAGCAAACTGTAAATTTCTAAACTAACCTAGAATTGTTTCAACTAACTGTATTGACTGTATCTACTAGTTCTGACTTTATCTGCCAATTTGGATATAACGAGGTTCGTTTGTCTTCATCACTTTGAAATTGAATATCTATTGCAACCAATGTACTCTTTTTGTACATTTACTGCACAATCAATTCCACATTATTTAAATGTTTATTGCTTCGGCAATTGCATGTCAAACCTAAAATTAACACAGAACAGATGAATTTTGGGACACAAATAGATAAGAAGAACGAAAAGAAGAGGTGTTCTACGATTCAACTTGAATTGTACAGAAGTTAGCAAACTGTAAATTTCTAATCTAACCTAGAATTGTTTCAACTAACTGTATTGACTGTATCTACTAGTTCTGACTTTATCTGCCAATTTGGATATAACGAGATTCGTTTGTTTTCATCACTTTGAAATTGAATATCTATTGCAACCAATGTACTCTTTTTGTACATTTACTGCACAATCAATTCCACATTATTTAAATGTTTATTGCTTCGGCAATTGCATGTCAAACCTAAAATTAACACAGAACAGATGAATTTTGGGACACAAATAGATAAGAAGAACGAAAAGAAGAGGTGTTCTACGATTCAACTTGAATTGTACAGAAGTTAGCAAACTGTAAATTTCTAATCTAACCTAGAATTGTTTCAACTAACTGTATTGACTGTATCTACTAGTTCTGACTTTATCTGCCAATTTGGATATAACGAGATTCGTTTGTTTTCATCACTTTGAAATTGAATATCTATTGCAACCAATGAACTCTTTTGTACATTTACTGCACAATCAATTCCACATTATTTAAATGTTTATTGCTTCGGCAATTGCATGTCAAACCTAAAATTAACACAGAACAGATGAATTTTGGGACACAAATAGATAAGAAGAAGAGAAGAAGAGGTGGATTCAACTTGAATTGTACAGAAGTTAGTAAACTGTAAATTTCTAAACTAACCTAGAATTGTTTCAACTAACCTAGAATCGTTTTAATTAATCAAAAACCTATAGTTTGATTGAATTTTGCGAGTGCTATAGACTGAGTGATTGACCGAAATGTTTCAAGTGTGGAACTAATAGTTTCATACTTGAAACATTTCGGTCAATCGCTGGTTTACTACAGGATTTAGTATCTACGTTAGGCTCAGTCTATGGGACTCGATTTTGCAAGAATCGGAACGCGCCCGTTGATGTCAGAAAAACGGGGAATTCCCGCATTGTGTCTAGTATACTTCTCCCATAAGACACGATCTTTCATTCGTTCAATTATTTGTTCGGTTTTTATTAAAAATGCCTCGCCAAAGAGATGGTATTTGGGAATATTTTACGGAAAAAGCACTACTAAAACTAGCTGCAGAGCTATATGCAATAAATGTAAAAAATAAATAGTTTTTTTGTTCAAATATTATAATAATGACATTGATATCATTTTTAAGTTTGATAATCTGAAGTTAGGAATAAAGGCATTTGATTAAATCATTAATTTTTACTAAAAAATCAAAATGATCATGCCAACCCTGTCTGTTCAGATTTTCTTTTATATTCAGACAGAGATTTTTGTTGAGTAATTCATTTTCTATATGTAAGTCCTCAAGAAAATCTAGTCTATTGTAGTTCTTCAATGTGACCTCATGTAATTTCCAGATTTTACATGAGGTCACATAAAAGAACTACAATAGACTAGATTTTCTTGAGGACTTATAAGAAAATGAATTACTCAACAACAATATAAGAGAAAATCTGAACAGATCTTTCATTCCACTTCGTAGACGATTGAAGTAAGGTTGTATACATTGAAACAATTCTAGGTTAGTTCAGAAATTGACAGTTTGCTAACTTCTGTGCACTTCAAGTTTAATCGTAGAACACTTCAGACTTTTTTTTGGTTCGCAGTAGGGACGGTCCTAGAACCGTTCGAAGTAGTCACAGTCATTTATTGAAAACGGACCCGGGCAAAATCTTTCACGCTACGTTTGTCCTACTCTTTAGAACCAATTCAGAATCATCCTGGCTTCGAACCAAAACAAACCTTTCATTTCTTTTCTCTTCTCATTCTTCTTCTCATCTATTTATGTTCCAAAATTCTGATGAAGCTATGAATTCCAAAGTATGGGATTTTTTTTTCGAAAAGCGCTGATACAAAACTTCTGCTTGATATGCAAAAAGACTCTAAAATATTTCGGAAATAGCAGTAATTCAGCAAAACATCTGAAATTATTAGGCCAATCCTGTTATGTATATCCTGTTGTTTCCTACTCCCAACTGTCATTGCTAAATTTGTTATAAACATTCAAAACCATTTTTTTTGTATTTTTTGCGTTTTTGACTTGTAACATGAAAACTAATGATGCAATCTCGATACTCTCAATGGACGAATTGTAGAGAATCTAAATGCAAAGAAAATAAGTTCCAGCACAACACTATCGTATTATTAGTAACGGAGAAAAACCGGAAAAAATCTCCTTTTTTTAAAAAAATCATTACCTTGCCACTTTTTAAGGTAGTGCAAACTTTCCACGACATAGTAATGATTAATATGTACTTTATGTGTGTAAAACTCCTGCACTGTCGAATCATTAGTTTTGGCATAATTGTAATCTGAATTTTTTAATGCACTTTATTGCAGCAGACCTGGATGCGTCATAATTGGTCCGATTCCAATTTTTCAAAAAGATTTCGAGAGTAGAAGTATGGTACTACAAAACGAATATTCTCATTTTGCTTAATGCTGAAACAGGTGAAAATACTTGCAAACATGATCGAAAATGGCAGTACGGAAAGCGGCTGAGTAGTGGGGGTAGAGCAGCAGACGCGGAAGAATACAAGCGGCCTGCCGTATGAATCTGCCGCTCTACCCCCACTCCTGAGCCGCTCATGCACTCGCCGGTTTTCGGTCACGCTTGCAAGTATTTCTACCTATTTTGCAGCATTTTAACGGAAAAATGAGAATAGTCATTTTGTAGTACTAAACTTCAACTCTCAAAATTTTTCAGAAAAATTGAAATCGGATCACCTATGACGCATCCAGGTCTGCTGCAATGAAGTGCATTAAAAAAATAAAATTGCAATTATGCCAAAATTAATAATCTCTGTTACTAATAATCCAATCGAGTTGTGCTAGGGCTCATTTTCTTTGCATTTTGATTCTCTACAATTCGTCCATTGAGAGTATCGAGATTGCTTTATTAGTTTTCAAGTTACAAGTCAAAAACGATAAAAAAATTAAAAAAATACTTTTAAATGTTTATAACAAATTAAGCAATGACAGTTTGGAGTAGGAAACATAACAGGATATAACTAAGGACCGTCTTTCGTATGATGGCACAGTCGGTTTCCTGGTAGTAATTTTGTCACGAAAAAATCTCTATTGAGCGGTCCATATATCCAGGAGTTCTACCAGAAAACAAAAATGTAGGAATTGGAATTAACGTCCAGTTCAGCAGTTCAGCTAGTACTAGCGGGGCTGTTCCAGTAAAGAGACAAGATGATAGTGAAATCGACACAAAAATATGATGTGTTGAAATTTGCTTGAAAATTGTATTTTGACTTTTCCGCATTCCACATAGTCTGGAAGCACTCTGTCAAATTAAAATTTTTGGGCCAATCATAACTCACCATTAATATTTAAAATTTTATGATTGGCTCAAACCCTTGAATTTGACTTTACCTTAGTCTGAAAGCAAAACGCAGACTAGTGGTCCATCTTCATGTTCTGTACCGTAGCTCACAGCTTCATTTTGACTGTTAATGAATTCGAATGCCCTCTCACTATCACTATTTTACACTGTTCATCACAATTTTATACATTTTAAGGTAGTTCCGCCACGAGGCAGTTGAATTAGGAAATTATTAAAATTTGGCATACGTATTGTTTAACATGTGAACAACACCTCTATGAAATTTTAACAAGTTTCACCATCCCGAACCCGAGATATATATAATTGAAGTTGACTCAATTAACACGTAACATATGGACCATGCATAGGCAAACAGCACATTATTAATTCTACCGTTAGTACTAAAATTAAGAAGTTTATGAAAAACGAGGAGGAGCTAGAGCAGGATATCACAGATATTGTGAAAAAAAATCAAAGTGATTGACCATCTAGTTTGACAGATATAATCAAAACTACTCTCGTTATTCAAAATAGTCCAAGGGGAAGCGCACAGCCTAAAGGGGGGGGGGTCGTAGAGAAATGCGGATTGTGCCAGGGCACTTTTTAAAGAAGGACGGAGGACCATTTGAGGGTCTGAACGCGAAAAAAAACTCCTTCTCCTAGTTGACCCCATCAATTTTAACGATTGAAAAATATTAAATTGCACGAAATACAAAATTAGACTTTTGGTTCTGCCCCGTGCACACAGCCCTATTACTCCCATTTGGATGAAAGCTAGCCTCTAAAAAGTTTTTATAATCATATTCACTCAATTCTTTTTAATAATTCCCCTGCTAAATTCTAGACCATAAATAGGAAATCCACGACCCTGCAATATCTTGAATTACTCTATTTTGACATAAACAGTCATAGCCACGGTCCCCAAAATTTTGAATAGAATCAGAAAACTCGTCCGCCGTATTGGAGCCGCTATCCTGAATTTGTAACTTACAAAACTTTCAAAATGTGTTGCCTTGTGCACCACCTATACATGTGAAATAAATTAATTGAAACGTGTGAATTAAAAATTAGGTATGCTATTTAAAATAGCAAGAAAGTAATAATTTTTGGTATTCGTGAATGTGATTTGAAAAAAATACTTGAGCTTGATTTGGCAAATCACAAAACCCCCACTTACCAATACTTTTTAGAAAACAAACTGAAATAGTTCACTCATCATTTAAATCATTCTAATTAGTATTCTTCTTCTCTGATAAAGTGGCAATGAATGAAAGAAAGGAGCCTCTTCATTTCCAAACCACCTTTGATACTCCTGGACACGAGTAATAACATATAATAAACAATCCCTTATTTAGATTTAGCATAGTTACTGTACCACTTATCACACCCACAAAAATAAACAAACGTGTTCCATTGCATTCTCTGTGTAATAATATACTGAATGGGCAATTTTTTTTTTTCACTTCAATAAATGAAACTAACTCCAGTGTAAAAAGCGAACTCTAAGTTTAATTTACTTCATCCATAAAGCCGTTGCGATTACATAGTTGATGTTTATAATTCAAATCAAAAAAGGTAACAATATGACCGGTAAATATTATTATTCAGTCTCTTAAAAAAAGGTTGAATTAATTCCCACGATACTCGATGAAATTATCTAGAAAAAATTCCATTATACCTCTTTCAGTTTTACGTTCTTTTAAGAGAGAGATAATAATTTTATAATATATATATATCTTCACATATATATATAAATTACTTGCGATAAAAAATCCTAATTTCATATACATGGAACTGAATCTCTCCTCCTATTTCACTTATAAACAGCCGGAAATCTGTGAATTGTACATTACAATAACCAAATAGTTTGTATACAATCGGAAGTTAAAAAAGTTGTGCTTTCACATGAAAGAGCCACTTTGGACCTCAAACAACATATTACATGTTTCTCTCCTGTTAACAGAACACAAATAAATGTCGTTCGATCCCTCAAAAGGAACTCGTGACTTCTCAATACAATGATCAACACAACAGTCATTTTATTTTTCACAACTACGGATAACTGCAGTCGACACTGGATATATTAATTGACTGTTCGTGTTGTGTACACACTTTAACTATGAGATCACACTTGGTCGCACGTCACCACAGTTTGTAACGTACTCACCTGCGGATTGTCTACTCGACTATGACAGTCTCGGCCTTTTCGTTACCTCTCCACTCTCTTCATCTTCCTCATCAGAATCACCTCCTTCATAATCCACCAAACCCTGAAATTATACCATAAAGAAAAAATCAACACAATAGAATAGAATCACTTTATTATCATTTGAGATACACAAAGTTTATATATGCTAAGGTCAGAAGCAAAGTACAGTAGGAATAATGGTAATGAACCCTGTATCAAAACACTATTTCAAAACTATAATAAAGAAAACACTACATATCTACATTATTAATTTCTCATAATACCATACAAGAATACAAATATGAATATATAAACAGGGTGTAAACTAACTTGTTGCACTCCTATGTATGACATGCTTATAACGCCATTTCACAACTAATTACAATGTTTAAAAATTCAAAGATTTTTTTTGATCAAATTCGAGTAAATTTTGGGAACCACTGTCTGTCTAACCTTATCCAAGCCTTAAGAAAACACTGGCAATTGCCTGATGCGAATGACATTTAAATACGTGGAATTTTGAACTGACTGTTTGAAAAATGTACAAAAAGAGTCTAAGAATTCTTATTAAAGTTCCTTTCAGGGTATCAGCGATTCAAATTCAAAATGAGGTCAATTTTATTCTAATGAAAACAAAAGAACCTCGTTATATCCAAACTGGTAGTTAAAGTCAGAGCTAGTAGATGCAGCCAGGACCACACACACACACCACAATTATTAAAAAATCATTTGATACACGGGTCGATGACCAGACACAACATTTGGTGTTGCAAACTCCATATGGAGGTCATTAGGCAGGTTGTGAATCATTAAGAAAATACCTTATTTCGAAGTCATAATTAAATACGATGTTCAAAAACCGTAACTATATTGAAAAGAGAAACATTCTCATTTGAATATTGATAAAAAGATTTTTCTGTGAATTAAAAAATCCACGATAAATATGAAGTTATTTTTTGTGAATTTCTAACAGAAAACAACTACTTCCCCGGCTAAAGCCACGCTGGACATTTCACTCTTCCACGATCATCAGGAAGACCGGAAGAAATGGGAAATACATTTTCAAAAAGCAATCTCACTTTGCAAAGATGGAAAAAGTTAGAATCATTTCTTTTGGAGAGACACTTTTGAAATTAGTGTTTTCTGACATTAAAACCATCATGGGGTATGATAGATTGATTTGTTGAAAATATGAACAGGATGTTCATAAAATCAGATAAGGAATCATCTGCGATTGAAAGATAAACTTTAGTAACTATCTTCCATCGTCAAGATAACCTCTTCTGGGGTATTCATGTTGAAAAGGGAAACATTCTCAATTGAATACCCCACAAGAGGTTATCTTGATGATGGAAGATAGTGACTAAAGTTTATCTTTCAGTCGCAGATGATTCCACATCTGATTTAATGAACATCCTGTTCATAATTTCAACAAATCGTACCTATATTATAATCAAAATCGAAATAACGATTATTGAAATATCAATTCACTGAAGTTTGTTCTTACTAGCAAACACCGAACTGTTCAGTGCCTTTTTTAAACTTACCATATTTTTTTTATTCAAATTTTTTAAGAGAATTTAGCGTAAACCCAACACCCCAGTTTTTTTGTTGAAAATCAGGAAGAGTGCACAACTGGTGTGACGAATTCCAAAATACCAGAAAATACTACCATTGATGAAGAGGAATACTTTCAGCTACTACAACAACAAAGAAATTCATCACCAGTATTTGATAATATCCCTTGGTTGATTGCAAAAAAAACTAAAATCTGAGGTACATCTTTTTATCATCAAACTCTTCAACTACTGCATTCGTCAATAACATTTTCTGAAACTGGGATCATCATAGTTATTCCGAAACCAAACACTGATAAATCACAAGCAAACAAGGCTTATTACCTTGCTTCTGTTCATCAATTTGGATTCAGAAAGTGTTGCTCCACTCTACATCATCGACTATTCTAGTATCAAACATACAAACAGCCAAATTAAACAATTTTAAATCCAATGCCATGTTCTGACATAACAAAAGACATTCAACAGTGTTTGGCACGAAGGCCTTCTCTATATTCAGTTACCAACGTGGATCAATCAGTTGGTCAAATGTTTCCTAAATGAAAGAACAATGAAAGTCAAAGTCAACAATGTATATTCTCAAGAATTCTCTGCTGAGCAGGGCTTACCTCACGGTTCAACATGATCTCCCCTACTATTCAATATATTCTGTTTTGATATGTAAAGGCAAAATCCGCAAAATGGAGATTCATCTTCTTACATTTTACAATATGCTGATGACACAGCACTAGTCTCCCACCAAAAAAAACATTGAAGCCAATGATGAGCTGCAAAGGATAAGTGACCACATACAACCATGGCTCAACAAATAGAGGCTTCAATCTCACCCCATCCATAACCTCCCCCACAGTAACCTTACTGAACCATCAAATCTCCCCACAAACCTCCACAAAATACCTAGTGGATTGTTAGATAACAAGCTAAATTTCAATCAACACACAAAACTAGATTAACAGAAAACTAGAAAAACGGCAAAGCACTTCCGTGTTCTAACCTACAATAATCAAGGCATCACCATCCGGAACCAGGGTTGGTAAAAAACATATTTTATTAAAAAAAAACATTGTTTTTTTAAATTAAACATTTTTATTTGATTTAAATTTTTTTTTAAAAAATTTAAAATTAAAAACATGTTAAAAACAAATTTTTTGGGTACCAATTTTTTATTTGACAACATTGCTATGTTGTTTACGGATGGCAGGGTGAATCTGTCCTGCCTGTTTGTGTTTAATATAATGTTTCGGAGAAAAAGAGATACTATTTGGAACAAATTCAAACTTACTCATTCTTCAGACAGATAAACAAAAAGGGTGAAGTCAAGCTGAACTCTCTTCACCGTTCAAAGATTACGTTTCTTCCACGAAATCTACATCAGATGTTAAACCATTGACATGGTGGCTTTCAAAATAGTAGTTAGTAAGAGTTAACATGTTTTAAAACATGCTAACCCTGTCCAGAACGAGTCCAAAATTTACAAAACAATATGCAGACCTTTGATGAATATGGACACCCCCTTTTCGTCAACTGTAGAAAACCGGCACCGAAGAATCTACAAGTAGCTGAAACATCATCTCTTTTATGAACTCAGTCCACAACCCAACAAATGCTCTACTCTACGACACAAATATGGTGCAACCAATCCAAGTCAGGATAAAAATACTTAGCAAGAAATTTGCATCAAAACCCCCACAACCTTAATTTAAAGGAACCATTAGTTTTAAATCGTACAAATGTCGTCCCCACGTGTAAATTCCCAGAGAGAGCACTATTAGAAACACCACAAGATTTATCTGAAGAAGCCATGTGAAATTTTCTTTTTTTTTTCACACTTGTAAAAGTAGGGAAAAACTCATCAGAAACTATATCAAATTAACTGGCTGAAGGACTTCGGTCGATGGCAATTTGATTGATTATATTTTTTTTAATTCATATAATCATTAAAGATCTTTTATTATTATTATTTATTCGCTGCATTTCAAAAATTGTGTAATAGACAGGACAGGGGAAGGTTTGTGGTGTTGTTCCGACCAAAAAAGAACAGATCTGTTTCTGTGTTCTGTGCCCCGGTGAAGCTCTGGTGCTACTTACACGGCCAAAATGAAAGCAGTTAATTTTGGTCAAGAAAACACAGCTGTCCGAGTATAAGTACAAAATAAACTGGCCAAAGATGGTCATTGTATCTTGTGAAAATAGAAAAACATCGGACAACGGCAGTTTATGTGCAATAAACACATGATTTCGTGTGTGGGTGGTGTTTCCTTTAGAGAAATACATAAGTGTTTCCAATAGCCGAAGATAGCGCTAAAAAATTGAATTCATTCGTCCTCTGAGAGTATTTGAGAGGGCCGCATATTATTCTCAATTCCGCCAAAATCGAACTCGTTCATATGGACTGAGAAATAAACAATAACATCGAGCAACCAAGCTGTCTGGACAATGAAAATATGAGATTGAAGATTATCGAACTTAGTCATCGGGTAATCCAGCAGTTTTGGTAGGTAACACATTTTTTTTCTGGCTTATTAAGGATTTATCTCAAATATTTCAAAGGAAAAATTTCTTTATTTTTTTATTGACTATCAACTGTTAGCTGTTGTGCAAGAAGTCAGTTTACACCCTGTAATATACAACATGCGGAAAATGAAATACTGTATTTGTCTCACAAATGGGAAAGCCACCACAAAATTTTAGGCTGTATTCCCAAATTCATTTCGTGGATTGATACCATTCAATATGTTTCTGATGCAGCAATACTGTGATATGATTATCACTTATGGTGAATGAAACTCTTGCAGTATAAACAATAATACGCTAGAAAATTCATCTGCTTTGTGACACCGGGTCTTGTATACAAGATTACAGACACGTGCAGTAAATCATCTGGTTGCAGTTAATGAAGACATCCTAAACCTACAGTGCATTGAATGTAATGGCAGAAATCTCAACTCGAACATTTCATTTGTTGTTGTTTTGTTCTGCATATTTTTTTGCCATTTTCTAGTGCAATTCACAGTTAATTTTTCCAATAAAATTAACGAATTTTTCTAGTTATACTTTTATTCCATTTATTGTTTTACTCTTTTTGGTAGGGACAAAATACTAGCTATTTTTCCGCATGTCATTTTCATTGATAAAAAATGTCTATATTCTTCCACAAAGTAAACAAAAATTAGCATTCAATTCTGTAAGGTTTTGATGGAATTTCCTAGAGGATTTGTATTTTTTATTTCTACAGGTAGCTTCTTGTATAGGACAATACTAGAATAATGTGGAGATGTGTTTTTGTTATACATTTAGGATTTGTTAAAAAAATGGAGCCATCAAATCAATGTTTAGTCATTATTTTATTGTCGAGATTTAAAAAATGTCGCTGCTCGGAAGAAAATAAACCATTCTACAGACTTTCTCAGACAAGAATAAATATTTAAACACTCAAATTACAGTAACCTGGAATTCCTGAAAAATATCAGTTGAAGAAAAAAATTATCATTGAAAAAACTACGGTAGAGACTTGATAATCCGGATTAATTGAAGCTAGGGCTAATCCGGATTAATAAAAAATCCGGATTATCGCGTCTAGCATATTTTACCTTTTTGTTTTATAGACAAAGTAATATGTTTACTTTTTGCCATTCTGCTTCAGTAAAACTCGTCGGGCCCTCAAATTATAAAAATATAAATGTGTCACGGCTTTGAAATAACGCGTTCAGACAAGTTAGAACCGCTGACCATGGCAAATCCGGATTATCGAATCATGCAATCCGGATTACAAGGTACATAATTTAAGCTTGGCATCAATCCGGACTAGCAAAATATCAGGATTACCACTCTCCGGATAATCAAGTCTCAACTGTATTTAAAAAATCAGTTTAAAAAAAAACAAAATTGAAAAGAACTTATCAATGAAAAACCAGTACTTCAAGCAATTTATTCCACAGTTATGTGGAATAATATTTTGAGGAAAAATATGTTCAGGCAAAATAAAATGCTCGCTCTGTCCTGCATATTCATATTTTGCCCTCAATAACTATGAAAAATTATTCAAGAAATATGAACCAAAACACACAGAACAACGTATTTTAAGTTGAAACTACCAATAAAGTTGCAGGCAAACTTGGAAGAATTTCAACAAAATAATTCAATATCGAATTACTGGGATACCTGAGTCAAAAATGTTTCTATTCTGTTTTCTGAACATCTGAAACTGGTCGAGTAGACAAGAAGGGAATTAATTTAAAGACAAAGACAGTCCCATGTTACCATCTGCGATTTCGAAGACATGAATAACACTCACCCTCTTGAATAACTGTGACTTGTTTTCATTGTTGGGCACCACGTTAGCTGCCTGCTGTCCCCCAGCAGCGTTTGGGTTGTTATTTAGCACCGTCGATTTCGGCGAAGAATTATTATTCATCTTGGGTCCATTCGCTTCGGGTTGCTTCTTCTCGATTATCTTACCGATGTTATCCAGATCGGTATCAATTTTTTTGGCCAGCATGTCGTTTGTTGCTGGCAGCACCGTTTCATTATCATCGAAATCATCATCCTCGTTAAACCACATCTCTTCTTCTTCTTCCATCTGCCTTTGATCCCTTCGATATCGACTGCTTCTCAGTATTGAGGGAACGCTAAAAACACAAATGAATCAAATCTGTTTTCAAATATTTCCTTATCCCACTTACCCATCCAAACTGTTTCTTTCTCTATCCTTCAATTTGTCTTGGTGTTGGTCATACCTCATTTTGAGCGCTTTGAAAGTTTGAACGTAACAAATATCATCAAGACATTTGCCATAGTTCTCAACAACGTGTGAACAAAGGGTCTTAATATCTTCAAGTTTGATGAATTCAAACATTTCAATAATGGCCGAATCCAACAGGTTATAACGTCCATTATTTCTGACGAATGCATCTACGACTGGCGCGAAAAGATTTCCTTTTATTATATACCTGTTGTAGAATTCGTCCTTCAAAGCTATCAATTTACGCATAAATCTCAGAGCACAGAGTACGAGAAATTTATGTGTCGACTTCATCAGGACCAATATCCTTCGGAGTAAGTCCTTGTTAAGGATGCAATTCTTGATGTGATAAGTATGGTGTTCTACACAAAACGATAAGAGTTCCAAAATCAAGCCTAAGAGTTGTACACTCCTGTAGTCCTCTTTTTGCGGTTTGTCATGGACAGTGTTTTCCAATAAAGGTGCTGGAAAAATACAATTGTGATATTTGGAAAGTCGGTCAGAACGATTGAAATAGTTTTTTTCAACAAATTTCTGTTGATTAACCTATTAACATTATCAAGTCCAAGAAATTGTACATTAGGGATGAGATTTCATATCGTCGATGTCGGTGTGGCTGATATTATCACTTTAGGAAGAATTGTTTATGAACTTTAGTGTTTTATGCTCCGATCAAATAACGACTACTAGATGGGTTATATCATACCATTGCCAATTTACATTTTGAAAAGTTATAATAATCATGGCGATATGATTTTATTTTTTGGTGGCCATTTTTATGACGTTAAATAACTGAAATTATTACTTAGATGAAAGTTATAATTATTACAATATGACTGGCACTTTTCTTAGTAGTTATTTGTACTTGTTGTATGCATGTAAATATTTCACAAATCAACTAGTCAATAATTTTTGTAGATCCTGCAAGTCTGCAGTTTGTTTTGTTTCTGTCACATCGTTTTATTGATGTATGTTATCAATCAATCAATCAAAACTGTGCTTTACTGTCCAAGAAATAGTCCTTATTGACAAAGCGATGAGAGTAATAACTTGTGGTAAGATCATAGTGTCACATATATATATATAAAAGTTAGATGTAAATAAGTATAATATGTGAGTATATAATGTAAAGTGTAAAATATAGTTCAAATGTAGAAATACATATAAAATAATGTTACAATAAAATAAAGTTAGGTTAAAAAGGAGAAACAATGCATTACATTACAAAACATACGGGTTATCACTACACAACTGTACAACTTACTTAGAATCAATAAAATAGTAACACAGTAGGATTAGGTTATTGATGTCCGAAATTTTCATTATAGTATACCTGCAGGTCATAGTATGCTTTTGGCTTGAGGAAGTCTTTTACTGCCTTTCTAAAGTCTCTACGATTATTTAATACTTTTAAATATTCCGGCAGGTGGTTATATAATTTCCTGCTTTCATATATAATTGAATTTTTTGTTAGAGTTGTTTTTGGGATTGGCAGGTTAAGGTTGTTACGGTTGTTATATCGTCATATTTGTGCTTGAAGACTGTTTGTTATGTATCAAACAGGCAGTTTCCAAAATGAAAATACTAGTTATGGTAAGAATTTTTTGGGAGATAAACAGCGGTCTACAGTGGTCTCTTGCTTTAGCCCTACCCTACCTGATGGCCCTTTTTTGTTGGACAAAAATAGATTGTTATAAATGCTGGCTACAGAAACCCTAGAAAGCTATTCCATATCTAATGTGAGATTCAAAGAGGGAGGGATTATTGATTTATTTTTATAGGCATATTTTCTTATACCACATAATGGAATGTATTACCTTTAGTTAATGTACTTTCAACCTGTTTTTATGCGCTTTTATTGACGTAATTCTTAGACAATGTATATGTTTTATGTATACTGAAATAATATATATATATATATATATATATATATATATGTCTCTCTCTCTCTATTTGCTTACAGATTGAGGTTGTGTACTGTTTTGGCGATAAAAACTCAGTTGTTTTGTATTTATTGTGTATTTATACAATTCAGAAATTTTAATCAAACGATAGTATTTCACAGGTTACCACTATCGTAAACAACTCTGGGAGTGAGATTGTTATTGTTAATTTTCCCTTATATGTCACTTGCACACAAGTTCTACGGCCAGGATGCATTTAGTGTATGTTATTTGATCAATTTGATGATTTATGCCACTCTTATGATATGTGGATTCAACTTTATACATACACTTTTGAAGTACGGTATTTTGGAATCTGGGGGACATGACGAAATGTTTTCAGTCATGAAAAAGAGAGATGCCTACAAAAGGTAGTATTTCTATGATCCACCTAAAAATCCTTCAAAACCTTCGAAACTGTTGTCCTAACCATTGATTTTGCTAAAATATATCAGTATATTTCAACTTTCGAGATGTTTTTTTTTGTAGTAGAGTTTTTTCCTTATAAGCTAGTATATTCATATGAAATTAATTGTATGTTAGATAGTATGACTAATTGCTGATGTTGGCATTTCCTATAAGTAACTCCATTTGTGCTGCTTCAAAAGAAAAAATCGAGTAAGATAAATTATGTTTGATTTAATTTATATTTTAAATTGAAATATAATAAGTAAGAATGATCGAATATTTATGATAAAGCAAGGGTAAGCTCACCTATGAGTATCTGGACGCTGTGCTTATAAAAAAAATTCAGAAAATCTGTTTTTTCCGACTTGTTAACAGATGCCAACATATTCTCTGGATCCAAGAGTATTCTCAGTACCCCCATCAATTGCACAGCACCACCTAGTTCAGGATCGGTATCACAAATCATTTGTTCTATGATGATGTTAAGTAGCATTTGATCCTACAAAATGAAATCAAATGACTTGGTTAGCTCAAAAATACCTATATAAAACAGACACAGCCCTTTCGTCAAAATCAACTGAAAATCATCCAGTATTTAATTACTATTTATTAACTATTTTCTAACACAAACATTTTTTTTTTTTAACAGCTGGTTAGCAAAAAAATGGAGTTGTGCTAGCTTATCTCTAAAGCTGGCACAGCCGTTTCATAACTTTCATCCAGAATAATTAGGAAAATGATTCAAATGCAAAAATTTCTAACTTTTTAATAACTCTGAGATAGTATATGACTAGTTCGGAATCAAACAAAATTGAAAGAGTTTAGTACTTGTGGAAAAATATATTGAATAAAAAATTAACAGCCAGAAATGAATACAAAAAAAAACATTTTAGTGACTCCTTTTTAATAACTCAAAATGAACGCAGAATGCTTTATTGTTTATCATTATCTAGAAATAGTAAAGTTGTGCTGGAAAATATATCGAATAGAAATTATATCATGGCCAAAAACTGCAGATTATTACATGAAAATATGTTTTTTTCTCACTCTACTATTTATTAACTCCAGCACAATCACTCAAAGTGAATGGAGAATGCTTTGTTGTTTTTTTTCCAAATAGTATAGTTGTGCTGGAAAATTAATCGAATGGAAATTATAGCCAGAAACTGCAGATTTATACATAAAAATTTGTTTTTATGACTTCTATTTAATAACTCCAGCACAATTACTCAAAATGAACATAGAATGCATCGATGTTTATCAATTTCCAGAAATAGTAAATTTGTTGTATATTAACGATCTGATGAAAATACTTATCTAGGGTAAATATACAATTTTCGCCGACACCACAATCTTATGGCATGACAAAAATAAAATTGACCTGGAAAGGAAAATCATCTGTGACATGAAGAAAGTAAAAAGTTGGTGTGACTCTTAATCTTCTTGCCTTTAACGTAACAAAGCCCAATATACTATACTTTAAGTTCGATCTGGGTAATATCGAACTAGAATAATGGTTACATAGAGAGCCTTAACAACACCAAGTTCCTAAGGGTATTCATTGACAATAATCTGAAATTTAAAGAGCATGAATTTGAACAAAAAACTGGCGTCCGGTTGTTTTGCTGTAAGAATGGTTTCGCATGGACTCGGGTCCTCAGCAGCTAAAACAGTATACCAGGCATTAATTGAATCCCATCTGAGATAGGGCACCCCTTTTTGGGGCAATTAAATAAAAGGCATGTGACTTATGCAAACGACTTTTTGTCTTACATAAGTTACACACTGTTGTTGTCATATTAATAGCGGAGACACTTTGTCTGATTAAAGAGTTTCTAAGAGTAATTAACACTGTAGATAATTTAAAAAAGATTGTTTACTTCTTGCTGTGTAGCCGTCCATATTACACCTTGGAAGAATTTTTTGTTAGACACTTTTTAAATTAATTTAAATAATTAATTATGTAATTAACTGATTATTCTTGTTTACTGCCAAGGATTATAATCTTAATTCTCTTGTACAATAATGTGCCAGAATCTTTTATTTTACTTATTTTACCTGTTTCCTGGTTTCATATATGTTAATTGACTAGTTGTAGCTTTTAGTTTTTAATTATTTTAAGTCTTTATCCACAATAATTCACATGTTCTTCATGACAATAAAGTATTGATTGGTTGATCAAAGCATTCTCCATTCACTTTTAGTGACTGTGTAAGAGTTATTAGTGACTGTGTAAGAGTTATTAAATAGTAGAGTCACGAAAACAAATTTGCTAGGTATAATGTTATAATTTCTATCCAATATTTTCCAGCACAACTTTACTATTTTCGAAAAATGTGAAACATGAAAGCATTATTTGTTAATATAAATAGTACAGTCTAGAAAACAAAGTTTGATGTATTGAACTTTTTCAATTTCGTTTGGAATTTGTCATATACTATCTGAGAGTTATTAAAAAGTTCGAAATTTTTGCATTTGAATCATCTTCCTAACTATTCTAGATAAAAAGTTATGAAATGGCTATGCCAGCTTGCGAGTTAAGCTAGTATAACACAATTTTTTCGCTAACCGGATAAGTTAGAAACTGTTGGTTTATGTTACAAAATAGTTAATAAATATTGAAAAGGGAAACATTCTCAATTGAACTGAAAGATTTTTCTGAAAATTGAAAAATCCACAACAATAATAAAGTTATTTTTTGTAATGTCTAACAGAAAACAACTACTTCCCCAGCTAAAGTCACGCTGGACATTGAAGTACATCTCAAAAGAAAAAATCTAAAAATGAAATTTTTTATTCAGATAGTTATTTAAAAAAGAAGAATATTTTCTAAAAAGGAGTTTTCACCAGAAGTCATTTGTTAGCGCCTGTTTGGACAATAAATGGTTTTTACATTTTTTGTTGACGAAAATCTATTTCACGCTTTCACGATCATCAAGAAGACCGGAAGAATTGGGAAACACATTTTCTAGAAGCAATGTCACTTTGCAAAGATAGAAAAATGTTAGAAACCCTTCTTTTGGAGTGACACTTTGCAAAGTGAGATTGCTTCTACAAAATGTGTTTCCCAATTCTTCCGGTCTTCCTGATGATCGTGAAATAGATTTTCGTCGACAAAAAATTTATTGAAGACCTAGTGAATGTGATGCCTCTCTTACAAATGAATTATGGTGAGTACCTACTCCTTTTTGGAGAATATTCTTCTTTGCCTCATTCATCTATATGAGTTCTTAAATAAGACTGGAATAGAAAATTAAATAACTGAATGAAAATGCAAATTAGGATTCTTTCTCGATATCCATCAGACGTAGTTCAATGTCCAGGGTGGCTTTAGCCGGGAAAGTAGTTGTTTTCTGTTAGATATTACAAAAAATAACATCATTATATTCAGAAAAATCCTTCTATTCAATTTTCAATTGAGAATGTTTCCCTTTTCAACATGAATACCCCACAAGAAGTTATCTTGAACAATGGAAGAGAGTGACTTAGATGAATCCACATCTGATTTTATGAACATCGTGTTCACAAATTCGAACAAATCAGTTAATAAATAGTTATTAAATACTGGATGATTTTCAGTTGATTGTGCCAAAACGGCTGTGACAGATTTATATACTTCTACAAAACGGCGCTACCAAAAATATAAGCCCAAGGTTAGATTTTGCAATGAAAAATGTGATGAATAACAAGTTTTACCTCATCAGTGTTGCTGGCCTGTTGAAGCGTGTACTCTCTCACAACCGATGGCGAAAATTCCACAATATACGTAAGTATATCGATAGAAGCAGTCTTCGTCTTCTGGTCATCCATGGCAAGTGTTATTTCTAAAGCCGGTAATATACCAAGTGTTGTGAGGGTTTTGTAGAAAGATTCCTTAGCCTGTGGTTGTAAATTTTGCGAATAATTACAAAACTCTTTCAAGAACAAAACCAAGTCCCTTCTCTTAGAATCCGGAGTACTCAAATCGGTTAGCACTGTGAAGAGTTCAGTCAAAAACTTCTCGTCTTCCTGTACCAGAGACACGATCTCGACTTTATTAAAAAATATAAAACTACTCAAGGTGGACAACATGTTTTCTTCGAAAACTGAGGGTGTCGGTAAGACAACGTCTTGAATATACTGTACACGAAAGGTTTGATGAATCTTAGAAAGGAGTTCGGCGTTTTTTATGGGAATAGCTTCTTTGAACTTGGCTTGCTGTTTGAGATATTCCCTGTGTCTTTTGGGCGTCGGAGAAGCGGGATCGTATTCTAAACAACCTACTACATCGAATATCAACTCATCACTAAACATTACATCAAACAGAACGTTTTTGTTCAACAAGAAAATGTTTTTGAATATATCGTACAAATGATGCAAGCCTTCCGTACTCTCTAGATCTTCGCACATGTGAAAAAGGTTTATTAACTTCCGAATGTATCCTTCACTTTCGATAGCAGCAGCCAATTTCTCTTTTCTCATGGGAGAACTCAAACAGTTGCTGATTAATTCACTTATATCTTCTAAACGACTGAGCTCGCAACTCGGTAGTTCTATAGGCGGAGCGGAATCCGACATATCGTCGAACCTTTCATCTTCCGATTCTTCCACAATGTCTTGGGTAATCTCGACAGACGGGTCTTTGCCTTGGACCTGGCAGATTTTCTCCCAGATTTCATCACAACCTAATTTTTCTTGGAAGCTTAAAGCTAAATCGAAATTGTCCCCTTCTGACCAAACTATCAGAGTATCTTGTTGTTTTTGGTAAGCGGTATCCGGCTGAATTTTAGATTCTAATAGTAATGAACCATCACTTTCCGCACGCACTAACAGAGATATTCCTTTTAACCTATCAACATAAGACGAAGAAACGTGTCCCGTACCCCTGTCGTCCCATTGTCTGTCAGCATTCAGGGCATATAACTTGACTCTTCTCCTTGTATCAGTCATGATTGAAAACTTTTTAATCCTTTTCAGTACACTGGTAAATTTCCCACATTCCGCCTGCAAAACAAAATATAAAAATTGACATAATGTAAGCATAAACATAACATTTATGTCAGATGATTTTTTCGACAAACGAGACATCATAACAAATATAACCAACAACAATCGTTTTCAAAATAACGTACCTACCTGAATATGGTCGATTCCTTTATTATAATTAACAGATCACAATCTTTGAATAAAGATTTTCTAATTTACCAATGCAAACACGCTGATCCGCAAAGAACAATGAAAATTGATCGATTACTATATATCACATGTCAATCGGAGCACAAGACACTGAATTTAATTTACCGTTACTATTAATCAAATATTCGGCTTAATAACACGACATTTTTTACTGCTTTTCGTAAACGGACATTGCACTAATTATCGCCATATTGAATTCACAACAACGCTCAAACGAAGACGGGGAACGGGGTTCACAAGGGCAAACGCATGAAATCTGCGCATGTAGACACGCGAAGCGCGAAATTCATTTTTAATGCAAGTACTAATATATTGGTTTTCATTTAGCAAAGGAACAATATCCTCTAATAAAAATGTTCTACTACTTGTGAATTACATCTTAAAATGAGAACGACGCTATATGAATCGATTTTCCAGCGTGGCGTTGTTTATGGTGAGTGAAATATGACAAAAATGCGTTTCAATTGAAGTGATACAATACATCTCTCATTAGTTTTGAATGGAAAACGAGGGATATTACAGTTCCAGTTCACATTTTTATAGTGAAATCAAGACCTTATAGCAGAATGTCATTGACGTTGAGTCATCTACAAAAAAAGGAACTTTTTCAGAACGATTTTCTGGTCTTTATACGGAACGAACAGTTTGGTTTGGAGTTTGAACTGTGTGCTAGAGGTTAGTATTGATAGTTTATATTTTTATATCGAAAATATCAATAGTTCATCTGATAGTTTTTTACAAAGTTGTGCAAAATTCTGATGTTCTGTGTTCAGTTTGTTCTGTCTCTCGTCATGTATGAAATGATGGATGATGGTGTCAATTGTCAAATATGTCAAATTGTTAAAAAAATACAAAATATGAAAATATAAAATATTTATCATTTGATGTTGTTGTTATGAATTGCAGTTGCAATGGGAAAAACCATCAGGAAATCTAGCTTTATCTGGAAGTAATTCGTGAAAGATAAGCTAGGCCGGCAGTTTGCTACTTGCATGAAATGTAGGAAAGTTTACAAAACATCCGGAAACACATCATATTTAACAGACCATCTGAAAACAGCACATAAAGTAACTAAAGAAAGAAAGATAAATCCGACTCTTTTTTAGGATAGTCTACTGATTCGACTTATAATGTTATTACTGTGATATACATGTTGTGTACGACAGTACACAGAGACAACTATGCCGTTCTGTGGCTGGACCGATAGTTTTTGATTATTGCCATCGATATATCGTCAAAGGTGACTATCGATAATTTTTCACCTCTACAAGGAAGACGGGGAACGCGTTCACAAGGACAAACGCAAGAAATTTGCGCATGTAGAGACGCGAAGCGCGAAATTAATTTTTGATGCAATGTAATATATGGGTTTTGATTTAACAAAAGAACAATATCGTCTAATAAAAATGTTCTACTATTCGTGATTTTCATCTGAAAATGAGAACGAAGCCAGACAAATCAATTTTTCAGCATGGCGTTGTTTATATTGAGAAATATGCGTTTCATTTGAAGTATTATTTTCGAATGGAAATCGAGAGATATTTCAGTTCCGCAAGTAGGTTCACATTTTTATCGTGAAATCATGACCTTATAGAAGAATGTCATTGAAGTTGAGAATAATTTTCTGGTTATGAAATGAATATATCATACCAGTGTTGCCGTTCTGCGGATAATTTTCGGATCCTAAAATTCTTCGAATAATTTCGGATTTGGGAAGGTACGGATAATATTCGGATATTACTTGTGGTTTTGTTTTTTCTATTCTGTTACAGAAAATTTGATTCAGTTTAATAGGGAGTCGAAGTATTTTGTCAGCGCCACCATTCGGTGATTTTTTTGAATTTCGGGGCAGCTTGTCGTGTAGCATGGATTCAAGTGCAGTTTTTGTGAAAAAAAATTGATCAAAAAGAATTTGTAACGTCGTTGGTTGCCACCTTTTATCAAAACATATATATATATATATATATTAACTACGAATATTGATAACTGTCCATCGGGTTATATATGTCTTTTCTTGTCATATTGGCAGCGCGTATAGTTATGGCAACCAAACATTGTTTGTTTTTTTTTGTAAAAACTAAAAACACGATCTTATAAAATCTATTCGGAGGAATTTTTCAAATGGTGGGGATATGACCTTCAGCGGTCTAGATTAGGTTATGTCATTTGAAGGTTGTTTATATTGAAGTTTACAAGTGATTCAGATACAGTGTCGTGCATGATATTTCAGTAGTGAACTGTGATTTATTCAATTGAAAGAATTCAGTATTGTGTTGTTTTGTGTGATAATAATAAGCTGAGTATTTCAATAAGACCCGAACCCCAAATTCGTAGCAATATTATGAAATCTATAATATTAATTAATGATTCCTTAAAAATAATTAATGATTCATTAAAAAAAATGGAAAATTGGATCACTGACTTTGACTTTTCTTCTGTTTTTAATGTGATAGGTCGACTTCTGGGAAGACACTTCGTAGTTAATAATAAAAACCTTCCATATACAGTTATATAATGTGATGCCAAGTAGCGATTATTTATTGGCAATGACTAAAGATATGCTCAAGGATGGGATTGAAGTAAAATGGTGTGATAACAAAGCATCTGCAAGTGCTGGCTGGGTCTAGCTATAAAATCAAACAAAAGACACTCACTTTACTTCATGATTTTCACTAAATTGGGTTTACAAAACCACCACACGTGATTCGCTATACAATAGCTTCTTCAGCTGGATTATTCTACTAATTTTGTAGCTGGGTTATAAGCTAATGTCACCTGTTATTTCAGACAATATTGGTTTCATTAATGAGTTTTTTTAAGGGCTGTTGCCTCTTTGTGATTACATCTTAGAGCCCGGCTACAAAATTGGTAGAATAGCCCTGCTGGTGGAGATAATGAATAGAAAAACATTAGTGAAGTAAGTATCCTTTTTCATCTATAAAATGATTTTATTAGAGAACAATATTAAGCAACAACCTAGAATGTGTTTGATCTCTGATTTGAATATCGAGCTTGACGATTCACTTCTCGTGTGTGTTGGTATATTAGGATAAATATTTGAATCAGGTACGTGACACCTAAAATTTTGTCCACATATTCCCAATTGCCCGAATAATAGACAATAATCATTAACCATAGCCTTTCGGAAATTGAGACTGACGCATGCGTTTTTTCGGCAAATTTTTTCGATAAATTCAAATTTTCCAGGCTTCACTTCATCTTTTCCAATTAATTCTGACCACAATAGCTCGCTCTTCTGCAATAACCGTTCACTGAGAAATCTCGAGGACATACAAGTTCCGTTGAAAGAGCAGTAAGTCTGACAAGATTTTCTGCTTGTATCCTTCGTACGGACACACTCTTTCAAATTGAGTCTTGTGCATTCTTCACTGCTGCAGGTGTTTCCGGTGCATCTTGCTTTTATCCCACATGAACAATCCTTCGATCTATTATTCCTGCACGGGCAGCTATCTTGGAATTGGTTGCAGTCCTATCAACGAACAAAGAATACATCACTTTCAGAATACATATAATTCTGTGGTCGCTACAACCGAGTATACCAGTTCTCATTAAATGTAACATAAGCTGACAATAACAATAGGCCTTTTCATTATAGGATTTTTTTGTGCGCATGCTTCTAGAAAATATTTTGTGAGCATGCCTTAACTTCGCCATGTTTTTCGGACACTTTATACGTGTATAACCCGTGAATATGCGCTATAATCCCGATACTGGTATATTGTCCGTAGTAAACAGGCCAAAAAAAAATAAGCAAGCATGTTAAAGTGTCCGAACTTTTCATATTGCGTAACGTGTTGTGAAAAGGTCGATTGTTAATTGTTAATGCAATCGTTTGTGCTATAACCTCAAATTATGAGCTTTACTATTGATAATTTTTATTTTCTGATTATATATCTTTATTATTCTTAATTAATTTGAATCTAACATGAATGTCATTGTTATCGTAACCTTTCTACAAGTTCTGATTTTTTTTCCACCCTGTTGGCGGCCATGGCATTTCTATCCATCAATTAATTTTTCATTTAATTGCACTTTGTTGTCCAGCCTTATTTACTAAAAGTGCCCTAAAATGTTATATCTTGAGCGTAAAGAGTCGTGAAAAAGCCTAATGCAAATAGGAGGCATTTTTCATCAGTTGAAGCACGAAATATACTATTATTTAACAACTCGAAGAAGCACAGAAAATCACAAAGGGAACAGTTTTATCACCATTGGTTACAAACCACTAAATCCAATATGTGATGTGTGCCAACAGTCGCCAAATCGGTTTCCTTTGTAAGGGCCGGGGCGCACATGTGATTTTCAGTAGCGCGACAGAAAAATCGTGATCGCTAACAATAAATCAGGGACCACGCACTTGCGGCTGATTAATCGCAACTTTATTAGTACCAACATGGATTTTATAGAAACCGCTTGTGTGGTAGCTCTGTTATTACGAAAATCTAGAAAAAGACGCAAATATCAATATTGGGTGTTCCACTTATAAGTCAAAGGTTGCTAAAAGGTCAATTCTACAAAATTTATAGTGACTTGAGAGATCATCCTCATTTATTTTTTAATTACCATATGATGAGCGAGAACAGTTTTGATGAATTATTAGAGGTAAGGGCCGGAGCGCACATTCAATTTTTAGTAGTGCGACAGAAACATCGTGATCGCTAACAATAAATCACGGACCGCGCACTTGCGGCTGATTAATCGCAACTTTATTAGTACCAACATGGAATTTATAGAAATCGCTTGTGTGGTAGCTCTGTTATTACGAAAATCTAGAAAAAGAACCAAAAAGCAATATTGGGTGCATCCACTAAATGGTTGCTAAAAGGTCAATTCTACAATATTTATAGTGACTTGAGAGATCATCCTCATTTTTTTTTAAATTAAGTACCATAGTGTAACGAAGTTACTATTTTCCCGATATATTTATCAGCCAAAAGCTCCCTGTAAGGAATTAAACCCCGCTTGAAAGTAATAATAGGTCTAGAAATACCATTCAGGTTCGTGATAAATCCGTGAATCACCCCTAACCCGATAAATAGGCTAAACACCCTCCGTAGCTTACGCCAATACCGCGAGCGTGGTTGTGAAGAATGAACGATTGGTAATTGCGCGCGCCAGCGAATCGAGAACGAATGATTGAAACAACAGCGATCGGTATTGGAAATAAACGTCGCGGAGCATATTGAGTTCGCTGGCAGTCCTCCGAGAGCAGCCCGAGCCAGCAGTCCAGTCGAACCAAGAGTATAGGATACCGAGCTGACGTCACAGCCGTCGCCACCGAGAACATGACACTGTGTCCCAGCAGCCGTTGACGTCACGAAGGAAGGGAGGCCGATATTCTGGACGTTGGATCAAAGGCGAGAGAAAGCAGGGAGTCGTTCCGAAGCAGCGAAGCCAGCCAACACGCCAGAGAGAGAGTTTTCCGCCAGAAGCACGAGAGTACAGTTGAGGCGCACGCACCGAGCTGACGTCACAAGCACGAAGGATTTTTACAAGCTGGGTAATTATTCTGTGAAAGTATAATTTGTATCGCAAGCGACAGAGTCCACAAAACGGCGCGCGCATATAAGTCGTTCGAGAGGGATTCGGAAAAGAGGGAGAAGCCGGCCGTAGTTCCGTTTCGACATATTTCAAAGAATTAGTAGCTTGCCCAGCCCAGCAGAAGCAGTCACGCGGCCGACTAGTATCCAGAGTGAGAGCCAGAGACCGAAGCAGTCCACGACCGTCCCGGACCTTGCCGAAGCAGTGTGATCGGAGTTTGGTAAATATGTTGTATCAGGTAGAAGATATCAGGATATGTTTGTAAGTACCACAGATGCGATGTGCGCATGATCGTAAGAGGCACATATTCATTTCAATGCTGTGCTGGTAATTTCTGCATACGAGTCCGTACAATACCCCCCCCACCGCAGAGCTTTTGGTTGTTAAGTTTACCCCGCTTGCTTGAAAACACCCTCCTTGCTTTCTCTGTATATAGTGCTTGCCATGTGTTCATTGGTTGTGATAACTTGAGGCCGCCGTCAGCCGCCCTCACTGTATTTCATTATTTTTAATATACCTGTTTCTCATGTTCTTAGTATTCTTTCATTTACTATCTTGAGTAGAATTTAAACATCTAGTGCGCAGTCGCCACCCAGGTCCGAAACCCAGTTGAAGGCAATTAAAGCCTGCCTTGCTGGCCCTGTTACAGTGTCACGACTATATTGACTGTCTTTCTTCACTGAGACTGCCCGGAGCAAAAGTGGCCTTTTCCACTATAAAGCTAAAGGTGGCGCCCGAGGAAAACCGAGAATAGTGAAAAGCGCCAAAGTTTGATAATAGGGGGAGAAACCCCTTTACAATAGGATGAGCGTGAACAGTTTTGATGAATTATTAGAGGTAATAGGGCCAAAGGTAACATATCAGGATAGTAAATAGAGGAAATGTATACCACCCGAGGAACGTCTGTCTGTATAATAATTAGGTAACTATGCACAATTTATTTGAATATATTTTATTTGCTTGAGAATAACGTTGAAATAATTTACATGACAATTGTTGTGTAAGGCTAGATAGAGTTAATAGGTTTCATTTATTGATTCGACAGATCAAACAATTAAATGTTAACACAATTTTACCCCTGTTGAAAACACTTGCTACAACCACAGCTGTAAATGAACTGCGATAATAGTCGCAAGTGCCCCTCGCGTTTTAAGCGTCCCAGGCACTCTCTGGAGTGATGGGTTACCTACTAATCCATACAGGGTAGCGAAGCTGCATCCTCAATAGAAATTATTATTTTCATGGTTCGAGAAACACCATCATGGCAAGGACTATGGACCGGTCTATAGTCCTTTACCAACCAAAATTCTAAATTCGTGAATGGCTGTGGCCCACTTATTCGAAGTCCAAAGAGCAAGAGCCTTAGGGTTACGCTTGGTTTTACTAACAGTGATAGAAGATCCTGATATAAATCGCAAGTGCGCACAGGTCCGTATGATTCATTTTAAAC
>JAFIRS010007048.1:0-28866 GCA_018342105.1 Gonioctena quinquepunctata | reverse complement strand
AATGTCAATAATAATATTTTATTTTCAGTTCTGTCTCTTTGACTTTTCTCTCGGCAACTGTCACTGCTGTTTTCTTACACGACACTCGAAACAACTTGGCGAGCCGTTGCCAAAAGTACAATACCGAACATGGAGAAAGCGGTCTGTTGTTATATGTCTGGGGGATAAATATAAAGTTAACGTACACATCTGAATATAGGTAAAAAAGTTTTCTCACGTGTTTTTGCCTCCTGAACAAGAATCCGGAAAAATGCGGCAGTCTCATACCATTTCCGATTTAGATCACTTTGATTTTTTTTAACCTCATTTTCAAGCACAGTTTTATCGCACAAAAATCACCCAAAATGCCTCCTTCTTTTTACCAGCATAAACATTACATTACAGCACAAATTCGCACAAAATAATAAAAATTTTATCGAAAAAATCCTCCTTCTTATACAGTTCCAAATAAACAAACTTGACACATATGACAGATGAAATTTAGTAACTTTATCTTTTTTCATGTTGGTAATAAATGAATCATGATGAATCATGGTGCCCAAAAACAATTGCAAACATAAATGAAGGAGAAACTATTACTCATATTTGAATTCGAAAAGTTGGCGGTGATTCTTTCATTACGAACATGAAAAATAAGGGAAAGTTACTTAACTTCATCTGTCACATGTGTCAAGTTTGTTTATTTGGAACTGTATAAGAAGGAGGATTTTTTTCGATAAAAATGACATTATTTTGTGCGAATTTGTGCCGAAAATAAGTGATTCAGAGTGTATTGTTTATGATGGTATAAATAAGGAGGCATTTTGAGTGATTTTTGTGCAAGAAAACTGTGCTTGAAAATGAGGTTAAAAAAAATTAAGAGTGCTCTAACTCGGAAACGGTATGAGGCCGCCGTGTTCAGGAGGCAAAAACACGCGAGAAAAGTTTTTTACCTATATTCAGAGAGCTCCCCCCCGCTTAGTTCGAACCACTGAATACTAGCTAGTGATATACCCCTCGTTGAGACGGAAAAAGAAGAGAAAAGGCTATTATCTAATCGACTATTCTTTATGAACTTACTGATGCAATGTAAAACAGTTCGCAGATGTTCATAAAAAAATTGGCGAACTGTACCTATATCATTCGACAGATCTTTTCGATCCTCAAAACCTTCATTTATTTATTTACAAAGACAAACGTGACTAACCCAGAGACAATATTCACAAATAGGTATTTCTCAATATAGAATCTATATAATTCTAAAATTAAATTACGAAATAGGTGATATAAATAAAAAATCAGTTAACTCTGCGAAGCGAGAAAATGCCTTTTCAAAATGTGGGAAAACTTTGAAAATGAGTTAGAGAAGATATCAATATCAATGGAATTTGATAGAGCATTGTATAATATGTTGCATCTATGCATTGGAGAGTTCAAAAAATAGTTTGTTTGAGATTGTTCGTAACGGAAAAGGTGCTGATGCCTGGTAATATATGTAGGAGCGTTAAGATAGATGTTACTGAGGATAACAGGCGAATCAACTTTGATTTCACAAATTGACATAAGTATTTTGGGTTTGAGTTGATACTGGTTTCACAATGATTGATGTAGCTTTTGTAATCCTCTTTAATTACAAATTTTGAAAGACCACGCAGTAGCTTGAATGTTAGATAGCCAATTTCATTTTTGTACTTTTTCCATAATCCATGATATTTTCTCTTCTCTCTGATGACTTTGATCGTACTGTAGGCATACCACGAAGAATATTTCTTATGAAAATTTGGTTCCTCGGGACTACAGACTCAATTATTGGATATATAGTGTTATAAAACATATTAAGTAGATTCTTCACTGTTCAAGTTGTGAAACATCAATCACTTTTAGATAATTCTGAATTCAATAACTTACAGAAGTCAAAAGAGTTATGTTTGCTGGATTTATGGATATTGATAGAGAATTCTGAAGTAATGTGATTTTTGTCTTCTGGAACTAATGGTGAGGTGCTCAATTGCACATTTTGGATGCTGAATGTGTTATTGAAATGTGTTATTTGAAGATTCGACATTGTTTATTTTTTCTTCAAGATATACAGAATAATCAAATGAAATTATAGTTTAATAAAAACTTTCTAACAAAAAATTAAACCGACGAAATACGCAACTGAAAAGTAAAAAATAAAATAAACCTTCTTAGTCTCAGTGACTAAGCTCCTAAACTAATGTAAGTAACTAATTTTGAGTCGGCGCCAAACAAACAAGCAAATGAATCAGGTAAGGCGTAAAATGATGGCATCGAATTGCGCGGTGACATTCTGATAATTCTTTTGAAGTAATTTAATGATGTTTGTTGATTGTTTGTTTGGCGCCGACTCAAAATTAGTTACTTACATTAGTTTTTGGAGCTTAGTTACTGAGACTAAGAAGGTTAATTTTATTTTTTACTTTTCAGTTCCGTATTTCGTCGGTTTAATTTTTTGTTAAAAAGTTTTTATTTTAAATTTTTTATGGCTACAATATACTAATTACTACCTACTTGTTTTTTGATAACTTCCAAAATACTTACTTACCCACCGTACTTCAACTATTACCAGTTAAATAATATGATTATCTACTTTTACTATTTGTTGTAATATAAATTATTTTTGTTGTTCTGGTTAGTTTATTTCATTACTTTGTATATCATTCCATCCTCTCATATAATATAATGGTTTTGACGGATGTGGAACAGAAATAATGTCAGTAGCGATCTGTCATTGTCAACTACGTATGTGTGTGCCAATGTTCATAAGTGAAAAATCAATTATCCCCTATTTTTCCACCCGTAAGGGTATATAATTCCATTCGAAATCGAAATATAAGGTATACCATATCTATTAAAAAAAGAATCATCCAAATCGAAGAACCCAGTACAAAGTTATGTCTTATAGAATCGGTTAACGGACCAGAATTCAGAGGGTGAGTGATCAATATCCTTCATGTTGCTACCCTTAGGGATGAATTTTATCTTTCAAAATCGAATGGGACCACCTTCAAAGTACACCCTATCCACTGAAAGAAGAATTATCGGAATCGGACGTCTCAGTAAAAAGTTATGAGTGATCAATCATAAAAAAAAATTATGGAAAAAAAAATACGGGTCGACTAGAGAACTTCCTCCTTTTTGGTTTCTTCGGTTAAAAAAACTAAAAAGCACGCTTATATAGCAATAAGGACTTAAAAGTTAAAAATAATAAGAAAAAAGTTATCGACCAAAAATTTTCCTCTTGCGTTAGGTGCTTGATATAATTATAGAAAGTAAGTCACCCCACGCTTTTTCACATAGGAGGACATTTTTTGGTCAATTACTTTATTCTTATTATTTATAACTTTTTACTACTTATTGCTATATAAGCGTGTTTTTTAGTTTTTCTAAACTATAATTTTATTTTAAACTTTTAGTCGACATTGCTACAGAGGACTAAAAGAGACTACGGGAGAAAAAATGTTCGATTGATTCATCCACATGGGATGGAAGTTTTTAGTACATTTTGGTGAATGTACCTATTGAGACCATTCGCGCATTCGCCATATCTTAAATTATTTTTTCTGACGATCTTGGTTAGAATACCAGGTCATGGCTATGAAATTATTGTATTGGCATGGGTTCCCAATGCGTGTGCAACGTTCCAAATATTCGGACGTCTAGAAGTGGGTGAAAATTAATTTCAAAAATTCCGTTATATACACACATGCATACAGGTAAAGCTAATAAAGCGTGTGTAAAAAGAAGCTAATAAAGAGTGTATAAAATATAAAAACGCTATTTGACACTATTCATGTTTTTCAATGAATTATAATTTATCTTCGCCCAGTGTGCTCCTTCCATATGCGGTTTGCTGATTTATGTTGATTATAATGCTATATTACATCAATTCATCATTCTTCGAAGCACATAACCTAGAATAGAATATGATAAAATTAGGTGAATCTGTGACAGAACAACAAGCCACCTAGGTCAGTGGAGAACGTCATTTATTCATACCGCGAGTACTTGGATGGGCAACCACCTGCCAGGGCAAACTCGCGTTAAAAGTCCGTATAACTATCACAGTTCATGGATTTTGAGCTGATCAAAAGGCGCCTACTTCTGTTTGGAAACAATAGAGACTACGGAAAACATCCGAACATCCATATTTTCCTTTTGATGGAAAGAAATGTCAAAGGAAAAAAAATCGACTGTCGCTTACAATCATTATTAGTTTAGACACCGTGTTTCTTTTTGTGCAATGTTACATATTGATAAAAGAATGTTACAAATGGAAATATAAACTATAAGAGAAATTGTTTTTCAACAGAAGCATATAAACACAAAAAATAAAATTAAAAACGAAAAACATACAATCCGTATATTTTACCACAAAAATTATTTTTTGTATAACTGCCATCAAAAATTACGTTCTTATTTCATAGGTTTATGAATTGAGAACTGACGTTTCCACATACTGTGTCACTTTTAACACTAGTGATGTTAGATACTCAATAAAACATATAAATCTGTTCAATAGACACATGTTATAGAAGTAATTAAAAACTTAAAGAACAAAAAAAGTGCTGAAGTGGATGGAATACAAGCTGAAACTATGAAATCGATTAGTACCGTCATTGCCCCACTCCTTACTCATCTCATAAATAATATTTTTGAAGAGGGTAAATGTCCATTAGAATTCATGAAGCCATTATTATACCCATAAACAAAAATGGAGAAAAAATCTAACTAATTATAGACATATTTCATTAATTAGCACTTTCACAAAAATATTTGAAAAGGTACTAAAAGTCCAAATTACTTCATTTTTTCATAAGTACAATATCATTAGCACTAGCCAGTTTGGATTCAAGGAGGGAGAATCAACTACTGACGCAATCGCTGCTTTGACGAGTCTGGTATATAAAGAAATTGATAAAACAACACACTGTCTTTGTGTTCTCCTGGACCTTGCCTAGGTATTCGACACTGTATCCCATACGCAGTTGTTGGAAGCCTTGGAGGATGCTGGAATACGCGGATCGATCCTTAAATTACTTCAGAGTTACCTGACAAATAGAACTCAGGCGATGAGAATACAAAACATAGATAGCAACTGGAAGAAGGTTAAGTTCGATGTTCCTCAGGGGACAATCTTAGGGCCACTTCTGTTTTCCTTGTATGTTAATAACCTCTTCTCATTGCACACCACAGGCAAAATCATTAGTTTCGCTGAAAAAATATCCACAAAAAATTATTAAATTTAAAGATACTTATCTATATACACTTGACGTTTCGGGAACCGTGTCCGTTCCCGTTTTCAAAAAATAGATTAAAATTTCTCAGTTTTTTCGTTGTTTCTCTAACAGTGATTGAACGTTGCCTTTTTTGACTAATGTAAAAAGAGTTCTGTCAAAAAGATGATGAGACGTTAACTTGTTTATTTGTTGTATGGAGTGTTTTCCGGATAATGTAGTCAATACATTATTGCTCGGCCAAATTCAAGATCTTCTTCCAGTAAGGGTTTCCACGTGTGATCCATATCAGGAGAATTTGTTGATCTAAAGTTTTCACCAGATAGTAAAATGAAGGCGGATTCTTTTAGTTTTCTCTTCTTGTTATTGGGTTCTTTGGCTACCAAGGGGTTGCCATGGGATTTCTAAATATGTTCTGATATAATTTTGGACCTGTGATCTGTCAATTCCTACTATAATCTCGATGTTCGTCCTGGCGCACTTTTGATGGTCTTGATGTCTTACCAATATAACTTTCACCACAAGAACAAGGTAAGTATATTGTAAATACATTTTTTAAATTTTTCTCCTATGTTTTTGTTTGTGTAAGGATTGATCTTAATGTGTTAGTTGTTCTGAAAGTTGTTCTGATGTCATACTTGTTGCCAATCCGTTTAATCCTTCCAGATAATCTGGGAACATAAGGTATTGTGTTATTTTTGAGATGTATTGGTGGTTGTGTCAGTATTGAATTTATTATTTGGTTATTTTTTGTATTGTTGTTTGTAATTGCATTGAGAGTCTTTTCCACAAATTCATCTGGATACGCATTGTTTTCAGATTGTGGAAGGTTATAATCCCAAAAAAAAGTGTCAAGAATAGTACTAGTCTTTGTACCAAGAAACATTTTATCAGCAATTTCATTTATATTTTCAATAGAATCTTCGATGTAACCCTCAGTTACGGTTGAGGACGCCCATAGATCTTCGGAAACAATGACCGGTAAACTGCTGTGGATCTGGTAATTTAAGAAATTCGGTGGTAGGCATCTTTCCACAAGTATTTATTCTAACTGGTTGAATAGTGCATTTGTTGTTAGAATAATTCAGGAAAAAAACGACGATGAGTTGGGCATAATGCAGGATATTCACGGATTCGTGTAAATTCCTACGATGCCGAAATATCGTTGAATGTTGGTTTTGTGTAACCGAAATATAAAATCAGTCAAATTGTTCACTTGTCAAAATTTTCGATTTTTTCGGGCGTTATTCAAAACTTTTTCGTTTAAAAAATGCTACCAATTTTTGATAACTGCTTATATCCACGTTTTTCTTGATTTTCAATCCATAGAAATTATCATATATGACTTCCATAACTACGATTTTTCTTCGAAATAAATTAAAAGTACGCATCCAGTGAACTTTCCTTCAACTTTTCTCATGAATTTTGACAATCAATCATCAATAATGAAATCAATTAAAAATAAATCCGAGTTGATCATTTTTTTTAACGTTTAAATTTGATGTCGTAATGAAGAATATCACCAACTTCAGATTTTTAACTTACAATACACTCTATTAAAAATGAAAAAATACCGTGAAAATATTTTTTTGATACGTGTTATAGTTTTCGAGATATTTAATTGTTTAGCAGGCGTGCGACGACGCAGAGTCATCGGCCGCTGTGACGTCACTTTACAACGGTCGGTCAGTGCGTGCTCTGCTTCCGAGCTGTGTGTATGCAGTTTGCGTCGAAAATTAATGAAAATTTCGAATCCAGAAACTATAAAATCGTGTATTGTGTCAAAATGTTTAAATAAAACTACTAATCCACCCGAAAAGTTGTTTTTTATTGTTGCTTTCGAACCTTAAAGTCGAAAGAAATGGATGCGAATCATGATGTTCTGGGGTGATTCGGCATTTCACTGTACAAATATCTCTTTTAACTTTTGCATATCCAATAGCGTCATCGCCGAAGCTTTTTCTAGCCGATCTAAAATAGAATAAACGTAAGTTGATCTAATATATAAATAATAAAATACATACAAATGCACTTATCCACGATCATATTAAAGAAGAAATTAATATTAGAGGTTTTTCATCTTAGCTTAATAATATTTAATAGGTGTAGTCGCGTGCATCCCAATAATAACCTACTTATGAAAAAAATATTTCATGGGTTGAAATTTCAAAAAGTTTTGTACCTCTGGTACATAATGTTCAGGTTAGGTTTACTATGTTAATTTTTTGTTACATTATATATTAAAAAAATACAAAATGTAAGTCATGATCCAAACTATGTAGGTACAATAACACAGTTTTTGTTTTCAAAGTCCCACCATGTTACAAATACCTACGCATTCTTCCTGCTCGATATGTACTTATAAGGATCAAAAGATTTATGATAAAATGTTGAAAAGGGAAACATTCTCAATTGAATATTGATAGAAAGATTTTTCTGTGAATTGAAAAATCCACGATTAAAATGAAGTTATTTTTTGTGGATGTCTGACAGAAAATAACTACTTTCCCGGCTAAAGTCACGCTGGACATTGAACTATATCTGATAGATATTCTGAAAAGGCCCTAACTCAAAAGAAAAATCTGAAATTGAAAATTTGCATTTTCATTCAGATAGTTATTTGATTTTCTATTCCAGTCTTAATTAGGAACTCATGAAGATGAATGAGGCAAAGAAGAATGTTTTCCAAAAGAGAGTTCTAACCAGAAATCATTCGTAACATTGACGCAGGAGAGACATCGCATTCACTAGGTCTTCAATACATTTTTGTCGACGAAAATCTATTTCACGCTTCCACGATCATCAGGAAAACCGGAAGAAATGGGAAACACATTTTCAAGAAACAATCTCACTTTGCAAAGATGGAAAAAGTTAGAATCATTCCTTTTGGAGAACTTTGAAATTAGTGTTTTCGGACATTAAAACCTGTCATGGGGTATGATAGATTGATTTGTTATTAAGTAATACTTCAGTTTGCATTTTTACTCCTCGCATCTCGGCGGCCAAGAAATCGGAGTTATTTGGAAAATAGTGGGCAACCATTAACCCGTCTATTTCAGGCAAGTTATCAGATTGTCCTTATTCAAAACCGTCTCCATATCTAATATTATACTTATAACACTATTGTTATACTGATTCACATAAAAACTTAAGTTAAGAACGTTATTGTGGCCGTACATCCGATATCAAAGCAATGATTGAGTGTACGGTGAGAACGTTGCGTTGTAAAATGACGTCACGCAGGCATGGCGCGCCCGCCCGAAATATTTGAATAGAACGGAAACTAAAATTGTCGTAACTTCAACACTACTCGCTTGATTGAAATGAAACAAAAACAGGTGTATTTCTGAAGATTTAGGCTACACGGTCATGAAGTTTCAAGTCATTTAACAGACCCAGTGACATTCTTCATTGTAAAATTGTAAAAATTGAGTTCACTCGAGGGTTTAAAGTCACCAACTGCAATAGTTCTTCCATATAGGAGAAGAATTATAGATTTGGAAGAGGCAATTTCAATTTTCTTCTCAATTGATTCCTCAATATACCCTTTCGCAACCGTCGAAAACCGACAGCCTTCATGACTTTTTGATTTCAAATATGCAATTTTTTTGCATTTCTTATTTTATTAATACCAGTAACCTGGCTTGCAATTCTGTACTCCGGGCGCAAAGTATAACATTTTTGGTATAATTTAATTTGTGCCAAATTTGAAATGATAAATGTTCTTCGAGTGTGAGATTTTGAATCTTGGATTTTTACAGTAATACGTAGATCCTTATCCACTTCAGCAATAAGGAGTCTTCATTTGGTGCCTCTCATAAGAATTCCTCAATCTCCACTGTTGTTGAATCTTTTGACTTTGTTGGATAATATCCTCCAGATTTATTCATCAAATACGGTACTAATTCGGAATATTCCTTCATATCATATTTTTTTGACGTTTAGTGTTCTCTTCAGCATTGAATATATAGACCATAACGTTTTCAGCTGCATGCTCTTAATTTTATATTCAAAATATGTCAATATCGAACTTTCAGAGTTCTTTAAATTTCTTAGAATCATACCCTTCCATGAAGTCTTTGTAAGCAGATTCATATTGCCTGATCGATTCGTTGCAAATAAGTCCAGAAATTGTACTTTTTGTTGCCTCTTCCTCTTCACATGGTAGATCTTCTTCATCACTTTCTGATAACGGTTTCCAAATTGAAGGCAACACAAGGAACGGTAGCGCAGATATTTATTCTTAGTAGACTGGTTCAATTTTGTTTCGACGAGTCAATGACACAATCATTATTCAGGAATCAATTTCAAAATAATTTCTTTTAATTTTTGAGAAAATGAAAAAAAAATGATTTGAAACACGTGAGTAAAGCGCATTCAATCACACGCCTCAACATCCAGGTGCATGATTAAATGCTACGCTTTACTCACTTGTCCTAAAAATATCTATTTCTTCTTAATAGATTTTATGAATGTTTATTAAAGCTTGTTTGTTGCGTTGCTATCATTACCGACGCGCGAAAGAATATTTGATATTTAAATATGTGCAATAAATTGTAAATAAAAAACAAATTGATTGTAAAAGTCAAAATTTTCTCTTCACACTTTTAGTAATTTTTGAACTGGGGGATACAGTTTTCGGAAAAATTCTTTTGCATTCGAGAATGAACGTTTGAAAAAGACATGAAGGATTGTAATCATCTACTGATTTTTTGAAATCATCGTTCAGTTCAATTTCAATATCGATGTAGAAAAATGAACTCAGACCAGATGTTCCATTCATTTTTGGTAAATTATGTTAACTATGAGTTTTTGCTAGGCGTAGCGAAGTATTTTTATGAAATAATGTCTTTATAGGGGAAGTGTCCTTAAAATGGGATACTCAAGGTTTGAGTAGCCATAAATAATCGATTGTGTTTTTCATCATATGTCAAAACAATTTTTACAACAAAATATAAATATCAAAAATATAATGCATTTTTTTAAAGAAGTGCAACTTCCCGTTTTAATGAGTCTGGTGGTTGAAATGAGATACCCCATATTTTCAAAATGGGATAGTAATTTATATGTTGATTTAGGTACTTATCGAACTTATTGCGAAATGATAACAAAATTTTAATTAAAAATGTATTATTGGACACAAAAATAATAAAATAAACAAAAGAAGCGATCCACTATTAAAATATACAAACGAAAATGAACATCAACAAGACACTATAAATATAAACAAACAAAAATAGAAATTAAAAAGAAATGCAGTAATCGTAGATATAGTTTTCCTCGTCTTCCTCTACTCTAGCATCATGCATCCATCGCTTGCAACTTACACATTGGATCCAGTCTTCTCCGTTTTTACTCTCACTAAAATTGGATTCACAATAAAAGCATTCAGGGTTACTGTCTTCTTCAGATGCGCTTGAATCCACGTTCTCTTTAATCTTAACAACAGCTTTTTTTTGTTTTTAATGTTTCCTATTTTTCTCTTAATATTAGGACATTTTTTAATTTCTTTCGATCGTTTTCGCTCCAATTAATTTTTTAATTCTGTTTTGTAAGGAGTGCTGGTTAAAACAATAGTTTTACCAGTTTTTTGCTTTCTGGAAGTCCGTTGTGATTTCTCACTCACTTTGGGATAAGGTAGAATCATTTCCGGGGAGAAGTACAGGGTCTCGCTCGAATCTTTCTTGGCATTTTGACGTTGAAGGTTGAGGCGTGTGTGGGGTGTTCTCTTTTGATATTTCCGATGGTCTTGGTGGTGTTTCAGGTAGCACTTCTTGTTGAACCTTATCTACGTTATCGTTTTTATTGAGATTTCTTCTACTTCTACCATATTATTGTGAACGTGAACCTATTCGGGAACATCAGTAGGATGTGCAGCAGAAAACATATCTTCAGTGAGAACGTTACCATCAACTGGATATATACCTGTCTTTCTAAAACTATTTATGGCGTTTGTAGGAGTGCTGGCTCGTGAATAAGCTTTACCAAATATTTCTGCGATTTGATATATAGTGACTACTCTTCCAGAATGATTACGTAGAAAACATCCAACTTCTTGACTGTAGAAAGTTTAAAGAGGAGCCATGAATGAAACATCGAGGGGTTTCATTCTGTGGCTACAGAATAGTAACAGTATACTCTCGGGGTTTTTCTATAACGTTCAAGTTTTGTGTGTGGGTTTCATGTTCATCTGAAATCAATGATGTAGGGGCATTTGGGATGTACCAGAGAATTTCAAAAAATGGTCAAACCATTGCTCAAATAAATCAAGTTGCATCCAACCTGTGGAATGGCAGGCATAAATTGTTTCAGGAGGCACACCATTTGCAAACTCTGCTCCCATGCGAATACGAGGGAGTAGCTGCCAGTAGCATTCATACAAATAACTGCGGTACACATAGTGCCAGGTTCAGCAGAAGTTAGTGACCCTACTTGCTCACGTCCTTTTAATGCAATCACTTTCGAGTGACGTCCCTGAATAGTGTTGATCCCTGTCTCATCAACGTTGTAGATTTTTTATAGAAAATAATAATTTTTTTGAAGTGATTCAAGTAGGTCAAAAAAATTTGAAACATTTATGTGGTTGAAACTTCTGGCACGTGTGGCTGAGCTTGCTTCTGAAATTCGAAGGGATGGTCTATTTCTTTTGAGGAAATTTTGCAACCAGTGCCACTTGGGACAGTTGGGAAAGTAAATACTCCACATCTGACGAACCAATGTTACGCCACTGGCTTTTTATTGAGGGATCACTCCTTCAAAAAAAGACCAATGAACGCTAAGGAATTTTCAAATATTATGAATTATTCACTTCACTTGATCACTCCTTTGTTGTTAAGTCGAGAAATTGAGTAATGAGAGCATCGACTGTCTGAGGATGGTCAAACCGCGATTATTTCTCAAGAGCGGCTTCAAGAAATATCCATTTCTCTTGATACAGGTGATGTGGGGCGTTTAGATAGAGCACGTACCGATCTCAGAAAGATTGTGGAATAATGCACTTGGAAAAGCATTAGAATATACATATATATTTTATAATGAGTACATAGCATTTCCATCAGTTCTATATACTGATAAAATGATGAAATGGTCAAAGAACAGTTGAGAATTTACATTAAGTCAGTTTTTGGCTTTCTCAAAGTCAGCTGGACTGAATATAAGTAAAAATGCCATCAATGGTTAAACAGACTGTTGATAAATATTATTAGAAAAATATGGGAACATAAAATATGGAGATACATTTAAAAACATATAAAAATTATAAACGATTGAATTTGCCCAAATATAAATCCAGAAAAATATATAACTTACTCCAGACGATCAGGTTTCAACACTTATTCACTCGATATTTGTTTTACACGATAGTAGTTTAATTGTATTACTATTTTAATTATTTTCGCGAAAGTTGTTTATTTACTTTTATATCGTACTGTATATTGGATTGTAGTTGTAGTGATAACGTCTTTCTATGAGAGCATGAACTATCGTTTGAAGGATTTCGATGTCTTATCTCGTTCTTGAAGCATTGATAACAAAATATATATTTATGGTAAATACTGTTTAACTGTGTATTCACTTTGTGAAGTCATTACTCGTGAGTTCCGGTTTGACTTGATGGGAATTATCTTTCTTATTAATTCCGCAATTTCATTGTTATATGATTACCATGTGAAAATGGAGCACTCTCATCTTTCTGCACTACATGTTTATCGAATGAAAGCTTAAACACTTAGAGGACATGTTACTTGAACGACTTCTGTTTACCGAATAATCTCGTTTGTTCGCGTGGTCGCGCATTTATATCATTTCCCCTCTCCATGGATCGTTTGCGGGTCACATTCCTAACATTAGTTATCTTCTACCTGTCATAATAAATCACCGTCTTAGTAATTAATGGCTCGTTACTGTAGCCGAAAGATTGTATAAAAAATGAATGATTTATCTATTTTGTGGTCGTATTGCATTTAATGAGCTGTCAAAACCTATAATTTATAGTTTTTTTATTACTAATGAAATTCCTTAGATATGCTTAACTTCGAAGTGACAATTGTCAGGTCGAAGTGACAATTGTCAGTTCAAAGTGACAATTATCACTTCAAAGTGACAATTGTCAGTTCAAAGTGGCAATTCCAAATGTTTAAAAAATATATTTTGTTGTTGGCCCTTCTACGCCTTCGTATTCAAGACTATCAGATCGTCTTTTCATAAGTTGTAAAGATTATTTTTTATGATTAATACAGGATACAAAATCAACAGGATTCGGATAAACAAAATGCAGTCACCAACTTCTCATTTTTTGCATTTATTCTGAAAAATCAAATGAAAAGAGATTGGTGTTTTTCCTTGGAATTATAGAAATCTTTTTGAATAAAATATTGCTGGAACGCTGAAAAATTGTACAGTTACTGTTTTGGTGTGAACAGTTATGATTTATATAAGTTAACAGTTTCCTGGAGTGACGTTCCAAAATCACCTGTGCAAAAATTTCGATAGCTATATAGTTTTTACTATTTTTCAAAGCACCTGGGAAAATTTCATGAATATCCGGGGGAAAATCCTTTTCCGTAACAGTGTACGAGTAGGTTTACAAAGAATTCCTGGTATCAGATTCTGTATCAGCAAAATAAGAGAAGGAAATATTCATCTAGAAACAGTCACACACTCCCGTATTGAGGAAAGTCTGTTGGACAAAAGAATGCGTCGTATTCAAGACCAAGTCTTTATCAAATGATTCCCGATAAAATAAAAAATATCAGCAATGAATTACAACTAAAAAAACTGTATCACAAATATAAAAAAATAATTTTACAAGACTTCGTAACACAAACTATTTCTAACTGGAATTGACTTCAAAAAGAAAATAACTTGATTGATTAACTAGAATTGCTATAAAATCAGATGATTCTGCTGAATTTGTACTGTTCACGTTTATTATTTGATGTTATAGAATTATATACACGATTTTTGTTAGAAAAAGAAATGAGTACATGATTTGTTGATATCCTGAGGTGCTACATCACTAACAAGCAGTAAACGTCGATTACTGCGTCAGTAAATGCCATGTTAATCTGCCCACTGTTTAGAAATTATTCTTGTTATTTGATCCCTTGGCAATAAACTTCATTATAGAGTAAATGTTCGGAAAGGTATAAATTATTTACTGTCATTTTATTTAAAAAGCGGATTATTAAAGGTCAATGCATGCATCAATATAACTATCACAGTCCTAGTCACAGTCTCTGTCTCAATCATAAAATCAGATTGATACTGCACATTTCAATGGGAGCATTTATGTAACTTTTTTAGTTTTAGTTCCAATCATTATCATTAAAATATGTCCTTAGTTGTCAAATTAAATTTTTTATACTTATGATTACGACATATGGAACGTGCATATGCATAGATAACTGTTGAAAAGTGAAACATTCTCAATTGAATGTGGAATCGAAAAATCTACGACAAAAAAGAAGTTATTTTTTGTGAATGTCAAACAGAAAACAACTCCTTTTCCGGCTAAAGCCACGCTGGAAATTTAACCACATCTGATAGATATGCTGAAAAGACCCTAACTCAAAAGACAAAATATGAGATTGAAAATTTGCATTTTCATTCAGATAGTTATTTGATTTTCTATTCCATTAAGAATTCATAAAGATGAATGAGGCAAAAAAGAATGTTTTCCAAAAGAGAGTACCCACCAGAAATCATTCGTAACATTGACGCAAGAGAGGCATCGCATTCACTAGGTCTTCAATACATTTTTGTCGATGAAAATCTATTTCACGCTTCCACGATCATCAGAAAGACCGGAAGGAATGGGAGACACATTTCCAACAAGCAATCTCACTTTGCAAAGATGGAAAAAGTTAGAATAATTTTTTTTGGAGAGACACTTTGATGACAGGTTTTAATGTAAAAAAACACTAATTTCAAAGTGTCTCCAAAAGAAATTATTCTAATTTTTTCAATCTTTGCAAAGTGAATTTCTTAAACTGTGTATCCCATTTCTTCCGTCTTCTGATGATCGTGGAAGCGTGAAATAGATTTTCGTCGACAAAATGTATATTGAAGACCAAGTGAATGCGATGCCTCTCTTGCGTCAATGTTACGAATGATTTCTGGTGAGTACTCTCTTTTGGAAAACATCCTTCTTTGCCTTATTCATCTTTGTGAGTTCTTAATCAAGACTGGAATGGAAAATTAAATAACTATCCGAATAAAAATACAAATTTTCAATTTCAGGTTTCTCCTTTTGAGTTAGAGTCTTTTCAGAATATCTATCAGATGTAGTTCAATGTGCAGCGTGGCTTTAGCCGGGGAAATAGTTGTTTTCTGTTAGACATTCAAAAAAAATAACTAAATTTTTATGGATTCACAGAAAAATCTTTTTATTGAATATTTAATTGAGAGTGTTTCCCTTTTCAACATGATTACCCCAAAGAGGTTATCATAACCATGAAAGATAGTGACTGAAGTGTATCTTTCAGTCGCAAATGATTCCACATCTGATTCAATGAACATCCTGTTCATATTTTCAACAAATCATAGATACCCATTTGATATATGACATAAAAAAATATTCATTTTGACTTTTGTGTTTCTGAAAACAATGTATCTGGAAGAGGGTATTCTTAATAACATGATTTATCCACTTTTAGGGTGAAAACTATTCCCATTTCAAATACAAAATCGCCATTGGAAATTCGAAGAAAACTATTGCTGGAATAATGCTAATGTCTGTGATGAATTTCTGCAGACAACGACTGAGACTAGAATTGATACGGTGATTATGATTGCGACAATGACAATGTTTCATAAATTAACACTAAAAGAATATTTTCTTAAGGAAAACTAATTGTCCTATTCTTTCAATAGTTTTTGGTTTGTAGAATGTAAAGAATCTCATAAAAACGTGGAAAAACGAAAGTGAAAGGATTATTCTCAAATAAATGAGAAATAATCTCCGTTTTGACAAAATCTCTCCCGTAGCTTTCCATAAGGCGTTTAAAATCATGAAAAACCCATTATAACGTTCATTTTTAAAGGAGCGGGCGTCAGAGTAATCTTCTTTTATACTCAGCGTATCAAATGAAATTATTATTATTATTAACGATACTAACATTATTCCTGCATAGTCCAAATGACTTTTAAATTGAATTGCGAGCTAGGAGGTAGGGCGCTTCAAAATGGAGTACATAATGTGATTAGTTCCAAGATACGAAGGCAGATGGGAGCTGCTATAAAAATGCTTTTATTATATTTTCAACTACAATGGCCTGTTCGAGCACAAATTGGCACATTGTTACTCCATGTCTCGCTGTGTGCGCTATGGATGTTTCGTTTATGATTGTTTTATTTTCTTTGTGTGTGTCCTAATGCGATTTGCAGATGCGATGATAATTTTTATCGCAAACCAGATGAATTTTCGGCCTATTAACTTTTGCTTTCATTCCGTGAATTAATTAGGTAATTGCGTTATTCGAATAGAATGAGAGCAGACCGATAAAGAGGCTTTAGAAAATGCTAGAATTGCCGATGCATTTTTGTTCTGTATAATCAGAATTATGGTACACTGTATAAATAATCTCATACTTCACCCGATATGCTCAATCATGAAAAATACACCCTTAAATACATATTATTTGAAACTATTTTCATGAATTTTAGTACCTTCGAAAAAAAAAATATGATCTTACTTCGACAAGAATCATAATTAATACAGCAACAATTATACAGAGTGGACCATTGAAAACGAAACAGCGGCTCTGTAGATCGGCAGAACCGAATTATATAAAAACGCTCGGACACATCACCTACATTTTCGTGGGGACATCGTTCGCGATGAAATTCACCCGAAATACATTCCATCCCTCGGAGCTGTGACAGCCACCCCTAAATTTTTAAATGGCAACATATGGCAAGTGATACCTCATTTGGGAGGTATTTTTCTTCTTAATATCAAACAACAAAAACAAATTAATTCTATCGATTCGTTTTCGAGATATAGGAACTTGAAGTTGGGAAATAACTGTTAATTCACTCAATCAATAAAAACAATATTTGATAAAGCAACTGTCGCAATAATTATTATTGTCAATGAACCAAATGTTCAAACTGTCTACCACCCATTTCCATACAATAGTACAAGTTCTGTTCAAAACGAGACCTCATATTTCGTAGCATTTCCGGCGTTATTCGACGGCATTCTTCAATAATTCCCCTTCATAAATATTCCAGAGATTCTGGTTTGGTTGCAAATATTTTGTTTTTCAAGTTACCCCACAGGAAAAAGTCGAGTGGGGTTAAATCTGGAGATCTGGCTGGCCACTCTATAGAGCCTCTTCTTCCAATCTAACTTCCACGAAACATTCTATCCAAAAACGCCCTAACAGGCTGTGCACAATGTGGAGGTTTCCCTTCTTGTTGAATTATCGAGTAGTCTTCATAGTAACGATCGTCATTTCAATGATGTCTACTAATTGTGGATAAACAAATTCATTCAATAATTCCAGATAAGTTTCTCCTGTCAGGTTACCGTCGAGAAATACTGGTCCAATCAAACGGTCCCCAAAAATACCGGTCCAGTCCTTAAGTTTTTGGGGAGTTTGAGTATGGACTTCGTGGAAAACATGTGGATTGGCATCTGACAAATAACGACAATTATGACGATTCACAGTCGAATTCAAAAAGAATGTAGACTCATCAGAAAAGAAGATGTTGAAAAGGAAATTCTCATCAGCATCTATTCTCGTAGTCATAATTTCACAAAATTCCTGTCGCCTATCGAAATCATCTTCATTCAATTGGTGTACCAAATGTATTTTGTAGGGGTAGAATTCATGATGTTTCAGGGTTCGGCGGATACTGGTTCTACTGATATTGGTAACAGTAGCCAATGTCCTTGTGCTCAATATTGGGTCTGCATGTACTTGTCCTAAAAGTGCAACTTCAACAGCTTTATTTCTCAAGGGAAATTCACGTTCTGGGTCTCGTTTCTTGTTGAGTACTGATCCAGTTTGACGAAATTTTTGCACTATTTCTAGAACTTATTCTGTACCAACAAGTTGTTCTGATTGCGTTTCAATGAACAAATCAGCTGTACGGTTACCGCACTTTTCATTCTTAAAAAATATTGTTATTATTTCAACTCTTTCCGAGATCGTATACACCATTATTGCGGAAAGATATTCAGCAGCTTTAGTCAAGTAATTCACTCTAATGTCGTTCAATCAAAGATCGGTTTGACACTGATAGACGTCCACAATTGCGATTTGGCGAAAAAAATTATCTCATACATGTTTTTGTTGTACTCGCATTTGAGTCGAATTCGAGAAAAAGTTATCGATCAAGTAAATGAGGATGAAATAAAAATTTGAAACAAATTTGTTGGTAAACAGATAGATCATTTAATTCTTCGACAATGATAATTATCTTTAAACAGTTGCATTGTTAGATGTTATTTTTATTGATTGAGCGAATAAAAAGTCATTTCCCAACCTCAAGTTCCTATATCTCGAAAACGAATCGATAGAATTAATTTATTTTTGTTGTTTGATATTAAGAAGGGAAATACCTTTCAAATGAGGTATCACTTGCCATATGTTGCCATTGAAAAATTTAGGGGTGGCGGTCACAGCTCCGAGGGATGGAATGTATTTCGGGTGAATTTCATCGCGAATGATGTCCCCCTAGAAAATGTAGTTTTTATATCATTCGGTTCTGCCGACCTACGCTGTTTCGTTTTCAATGGCCCACTCTGTATATATCGTTGTAAAAAGTTATTCTCAATATAATGATTATATTTCTCAATTGCTCAGTTTGATAATAAAAAATGGATTAGTTACGGAATATATCCATAAAAAACAAAGATTTCAACTCAAAAAACAAAATCAAAATTCCGGTTGTTAACTGAAATTATTGTTATTCAAAGAAATCAATACATGTTTAAAAAATGCCTTGAAAATTTGGAGGGAAAATGTTTCAATAGCATTACCATGTTCAGAAAAATGAATCTTATGCATTTTTTTATTTATTTATTCATTCGTTCATTCATTCATTCGTTTATTTATAATAAAAATGTCCTTAGTGAACAACTGCAGGTTTCTTAACTCATTACAGCATACTCCTTGCAAACAAGGGCACAGCTGCACAACTGCAATGCTCAGGTTCTGTAGATGAAAATCAGCTCCGCAATTTGATCCTACTCGATTACTCGAAGGCCTTCGATATAATCAGCCACAAACGATTACTATTACGACCTCATTACATCGCACACTCTATCAGCTCTATTCGTCTAATAGCAATTTACCTGTCGCATCGTACACAAGCAAGAAATATCGTCCCTTCTCCTGGTTAATGCAGGCGTGCCTCAGGGATCAATATTGGTACCTCTTCTATTCACGGTGTATACCTCGCGATTCTACAAATATATTTCCTTCTGTAACATATATTTTTTTGCTGACGATATCCAATTATACGCCATGTTTGGAGAAGTTGATACACAATATGCCTGCATAAGAATAAATGGGGATGTTCAGACCTTGTACGAAATATCCTATAAATACTGTCTTAGTATGAACCCGTTGAAATCTAAAGCCATGTTATTCGCGATAAAGGCATTGCACACTAGAACGTTTGATATTTTCAAATTAATGAAAATCAGCTGCCGTTTAGTGAATGTGAGAAAAATATCAGACTTGTTTGAGACACAAACATTTTGCTCTCGAATTGTCATTTTTGAAAGAGAGGTGTTGCCATATAACCAAAACATAGTTTCCTGTGGATATACATATGCTTATGGACATTTCAAGCGTTTCAGAACAAGTATATAAACCAAATTATTACATAACCATGGTAGGGGATATAAATATTGATCTACTTAAAATGGCAATACCCTGAATCATGTAACACATATAATTTAGCCAAAAGAAGATTAGAAGTATCGGTAAAATAATTAAAAAATAAATGCACCTATAACATACTATAACTTAATCAACGTAAATAAAACAGCTTGGATCACCATAACATTGAAATTGTTGAATGTATGATAATGCCCCTCAAGTATTAATTCAACAATCATTTTATTCTCCAATAGAAGTTATAAACGAAATACGTCAGAATGAAATAAAAATTACAGACAATATAAAAATTTAAAAATATAGCTTTTTCACAGATCTCAAGCATTTAACTGCTGAAAAAAAATTGGAAAAGAGAAATGCCAAAAAAAAGGTCTGAATAGAATTATTTAATTTTGACTTTTTTTATGGTTTTCAAAAAGCAAATTTCCCAATACTCTAACATAAAAAACACTTCCATTCATAAAAAAAAAAACACTTGGTGGATAACTGCCGCCTGATAACAATAAGGTCAAGTTTCTAAAATGTTTCTAGATCGCGCCCATTCATCTTTTTTAAAGTCTGTTTTTTAAATTTTTGAAATATAATTGAGGTAATTTGATTGAAGCTAAGAACCTCCCCTGACTATGAAAGATTATTGAAAACGATTCAATAGTACAGGCCAATGGAGTTTAAAGGTTTGTATATCTGTGTGCTAACACAAAATTAATTTTGGTCCAAGATTAAAAACTAACAAACAAACCGTCATAACGAAGTTATACTTATACAAAAAAAAATTGAAATGAAACCATTTTTCCTCATCCATCAGAAACTAGAAAGGCATGAGGAAGCACCTTGACCTATCTACAGTTTGTAAACTAATATTCAGAATTACATAATTCGTGTTCCGTATATGTTCCATCTCCATAAAAACAAAAACAAAACATAAATTCCAAATAAAAAATGAAAGGCTGTACATTTCTTGTGTATAAATAAATTCATTCTGGAAGTATATTATTAACGTTATCGCATTCGATCTGTAACAGTCAGAAATCAGACCCATTCAATTTGAAATAATAGACGAGGAAAATACTTAAAAACGCCCGTACATCAAGATATCGTATACATACATTTGATAGAAAATTATACAAGTGAACCTCAATTTTGAAATTTCAAAAAGAAAGCAGAAATAGTCGCTGGTGGTTGATTAATAAATATAAATACCACACATTTTATGCTTCAATCTATTTTCCGTACAAAATTCACCGATTCAACTGCTAAGGATGTGTATACATTGAACTTCAGAACAAAATGTTCATTAAATGGTACATTCAGTAAATACAATCGAAACTAAAAATCAATATTTATCACATTTTTTACAAGCTTTTATTTAACTTGCTTCGTTCGAATGTCATTCTTTCCGGTTCAAAATTTGTAATCCATTTTTGGACCACTTGCCGACATTCGATTAGGCTGATTGTCATGATTCCGGTGACAATTAAGACATTATAAAATTTTTGTTAGAGAAAAAAACAAAATGGCTACTCCAAGATGGCGGACTAGTTTTGTGATTGGTATGTGGGGGTTTTCAATGACGGACATTGTGAATTTTTTGTCAAAATTCAAAAATTCACGATGGCGGACAAGTTTTGTGATTATGGTCCGATTTGATTCAAAATTGGTATGTGGGGGTGAGATCATGAATTTTTTGTCAATATTTATAAATTCAAGTAGATGGCTCCAAAGTGGCGTAGGAGTGAAGAGATTAAGCATTTTTTGTCAAAATTTTTGGCAGCTCATGGAATTTTTGTTATAGAAAAAACAAAATGGCGGACGAGATTTAGGTTTATGGTCCGATTCGAATCAAAATTGGTATATGAGGGTTTTCAGGGTCGAAGGTTTTGAATTTTTGAAAATTCACCATTGCTGTGTACACGACCATTCCAAATCGAAAATTAAACTTCTGAATTTTGTCTAAAATTTTTGTATATATGCATGCAAAGCGCTTTCGGCACTGAAGATGGTCGTAGGCCGAAAGCGCGCTGCTCAAATATACAACAATTTCACACGAATTTTAATTTTCGAATAAGAATTTTTCTTCAAAATCCATAATTTTAAAATGGCGGCTCCAAGATGGCCGATGATCTCTGTGTTTATGGTTCGATTCTATTCAAAATTGGTATGTGGGGGTTTTCGGGGTCGGAGATTATGATTTTTTTATCAAAATTCACAAATTTGAAATGGTGGACGAGTTTTGTATTTATGGTCCGATTCGGTTCGAAATTGATATTTCGGGGTCTTTGGGGTCGGAGATTATGAATTTAGTCGATGATTATTGATTTTTAGTTAAAATTCATGAATTGAAGATGGCAACTCCAAGATGGCGGATGATTTGATCTTTAGATGGTCTCCTCATTGTAGGACTAGATAGCTCAGAGCTTACAGGAAGAAGGCCTCATAATAACGATGCTTTAACAAAAATGCATAGATTAAGGCATACTTAAGTACTGAAAAGCACAAAATAAAATGATTAATAAAAAATATTTTCAAAGACAAGCTTCTATTCAAATGCACTAAAAAGTAAAAAATAATTGCTTCGGATCTGTGAGTTATAGATTCAAAAGCTTGTCGCTTTTGTATTCGAACTGATAACTTAGGTGACAAGCTTTTGAATCTAAAACTCACGGAATAGCCTACGTCACACATTCAAAGCAATTATTTTTCACTTTTTAGTGCATTTGAATAGAAGATTGTCTTTAAAAAGTTTTTTTTATTCTACTTGCTTTTATCAATGTTCACCTATCAACATGATCTATTTATTTTTAAACTAAAAAATCACAAAGGTTGTCCATATTTCCAGGAATTTTTTACTTGTCAGGTATTCTTGGCAGAATTATATTGGAAATATTTTGCAATATGAGAAACATGACCTTGATGTGATTTAAGTGACATTTTCATAATCTAGACTAATCAAAGCTATAGATTTGCTTTCTTGGATTCTTGTTGGATGATTCACAAAACAAATGCTATGAGGCCTACTTGAGAATTTCAAATTATGCAAACATGTGTGTGTGAATAAATTTTGGCTTTGGAGTATACCAATTAGCCAGACATTTTTACCTTTTGAATAGAACTCAGACATCAGCGTATTAATGCAGGTGATTCGTTCTTTTTTTTTCCTTCATCTATCAAGATTTTTTATTTTATTTTTTTCCTTCATCTATCAAGATTTTTTTTTTTAATTTACAAATATTAATTTTTTTCTCTGCAATGTTTTATACAATTTGTGTTTCACATCCGATTATCGGTTACAATATTTGCGTTAGTATTCATAAGATTATAGATTACAGTTTCATTTTACATGTTGTTATATGATTATATATAATTTTATATGTTTTCCTATTATCGAGTGACAATAAATAATTCAGGTCAATTGGAAGGGATATTTTGAGGAAGTTTAATTCAGAGTACAGTTTATTAATACTTATAGACTGGAGTGGACACTCCAAAATTATATGGTTAAGATCACCATACCATCCACAAGTACAATTTGGGTTTTCGGCTAGGCCAATTTTGAAGTTGTATGTTGGGCACAGGGCATGGTTAGACCGTACCCTATTTAATGTATTAATGAAATTCCTATCATTTTTCTGTTTGAACCATGTATTTCCAGTAATATTGGGAAACAGACACTTGAAGTTTGGGACTGTTTCAGAGTTGGTAAACTTATTCTGCCATGTTCTTTCTAATTCTTGTCTATAGACTCTGTTCAAGTCCGAGTAAGGTATGGTATGTTGAGAATATTGTTCTCCTGTTATCGTTGCTTGTTTTGCCAATTGATCAACTATCTCATTTCCTTTAATGCCGGAGTGACCTTTCACCCAAGCTATATCAACTTTTCTATTTTGTGAAACTATTTCTTTATGAATTTTGGCAATCTCAATTTCCAATACGGAAAACTGCTTGTGGTTTTGGATGTTACGAAGATTGTCTACCGAGCTCTTACTATCTGTGAAAATAATAGACTAGTAGGTATGTTGTGTGATTATATATTGCATAGCTATTAATATAGCTGTCATTTCTGCAGTATAAATTGATGCCACCTTCGGTAATTTGTAGGTATGGAAATAGGTGCTGTTAGAGTGGTAGAATGCGAAACCTGTATTTTCGCATGTTTTTGATCCATCTGTATATATAAAATCTGCGTTAGGCCATCTTTCATTGATATGTTCAACAAACTCTTCATTGAAATGTGTTATACTTTCGTTTATGTAGTGAACACTCATTTCATAGGATATTAATCCGTACTGTTCATTGAAGTATGGTAGGTAATTTGTCCTGTGGATTATTTCTTCGTACTTCGATGATCTGGTGAAACTTTCTACTAATAGAGACATCTTTTTCTGGTGCCAATATCGATGAGTGAGTGTGAGAACGGTAAGTTCATGGAGTTTGCTCAATAAGTTGGAGTTTTTTGCCAGATTTTTTGTGACAAATTTGTCACTCAGAAGTTGTCTTCTCAAGCCCAATGGAGATTCTCTGGCTTCTGCGTCTAATATTGTGATGGGTGTAGATGTAAGATAGCCCAAACATATTCTTATGCATTTGTTTTTAATGACTTCCACTTTTTCCAGTAGAGCTTCTGAAGCGTTTCCATATAGAGTACTTCCATAATCTATGATTGATCTCACAAATGATTTGAAAAATATAATGGCGATATTTGGGTCTGCTCCCCACCTAGTTCTACAGAGGGTTCTGAGAATATTCAGGGCATTTTCGCATTTTCGTCGGATTTGATTTACATGTTCCTTCCATGATAGTTTTCTATCAAGAATGATACCTAGGTACCTGACTGAATGTTGTATTGAAAGATCCCAGGGTCCGATTTGTACATGTTCTGGATATACCGTCCTCTTCCTGGTGAATACGCATATTTCTGATTTGTTTTCTGAAATTGTCAGTCCGTTTCTATCCAACCATTGTTTGGTGTTTTCCATCTGAGTATTTAGGTTTCCGAGCGAGTTTTCGGAAGAGGAGTTTTGGGTGTATATACAAATGTCATCTGCATACCTACTGTATAATATGTGAATTTATATCCAGACATGTTTCTAACTCTGAGGTATATACAATGAAGAGAAGGGGGCCAGAATACTCCCCTGTGGTAAACCTGAAGATGTCTCGCGTGGATCGCTTATGGACTCATTTATTTTCAAATATATTCGTGTTTCTGAATATAGTGAGATTATCGCAGTACATATCCTTGAAGGAATTCCCAGTTTTATTATTTTATCGAACAGAATGTCCAATTTAATATTGTCATAGGCTGCTTGTATATCTAAGAAAACTGCCGTGGTCGTTTCATTTCTAGTGAAGCCCAGCTGTACGTCAGTAACTATTTGCGCCACTGCATACTGTGTAGACCTACTCCTTCTGAACCCATATTGTGAAGCGGGGAGCTTTGTGTGATGTTCTAACCAATGTTCCAGTCTATTTTTCAGCATTCTCTCGAAAGTTTTCAGGATACAATGTGCAAGCGAGATGGGACATGCAAACATGTTAATGTGATGTTAATTCGTAATTGCAAGTTTGTTTGGCATATACAGATTGCTTCACACGATACCAAACAATAGGACTTTCCCAATTATATTTTGGACAAAGAGTTTCCAGTATTTCTCAATGAAGATTAGGGAATAATTTTCATATATTAGTTCTCTATCCTCTATATTTTGTCTTACCGTAGGAATAAAAAAAACATAGGACTTATGGAACTGAACAAAACAAATATAGTAATCGTAATAACAGATCAAAATAAAAACTGAAGCAAGTTCGAGAAAAATAATTTGTTTTTCAATAAATGAATTCTGCGAATAATTTTTTTTTTCAAATAATATAAGAATGATTCTTTCTGGAACTGATGTGTAGAGGACTATTCAAGGAATACAGCAGAATTGAATTGAAAAGTGCAATAGATGCAAGTGAGGCGCGTATCCAACTCAGAATCGAGTGGAAGCAGAAAACTCATTCTTTAAAAACTAGATTGAGAAATTGGAGCGTCAGTAGATTTCAAATAATATCGCCATATTTGGCTTGAATAAGCATCACCACGAAATCTCTTTGGATTATATTCGAGAAGAACTGAAAGTCCCATCAGAAGTTGATATATAACATCAAACCAAATAAAGGGCATACACTATTGGGAATCCCAAAGAAATTACCCAGTGAAAATATAATTCAGTTCGGGCCTCACCAAAAAGTACGTACTTGCGAACTGTAAGAAGCTCAAAGGAACTGAAATATCGATAGCTCACGATTCCAGGGTTCAGCAAAGAAAAGAAAAAGCAGTGTTGAGAAGACATATTCAAAGTAAACTGAAAACACTTCACTACGATTTTCACAAAAAATTGGTTTATAAAGGTTATCTCCACTTGAAAAAGCTATAGTATAGCAAAACACTTGTCGTGAGTTTTGTAAACCATTTTTTTGCGAAAATCGTTGTGAAATATTTTTAGTTCACTTTAAATATGGATTTTTATCCAGTATCGGCCGCGCCTATTTGAAAAAAAGACATGTTCACTCATTCAACAGGCAGTACAGAGACCCTAAATCAAGTGGATCAACAAGCGCTACTAAGAAACAATCCCCCAAACCTATCAATCAAACTATGAAAAAATAAAAACCAGATCAAAAAATGAAAGAAGAAAGTAAATAGAAATTTTATTATCATAAAAATATATGTAGTATCCACAGGCATTTTGGCGAATATCAACCGTTTATATTCGATTTTGAAGAAGAATTCACACGCATCATTCTCAATGGAATATGGGAAATAAAAGATTATGACTCAATGGATCTACAAAATTAGGAAAAAAAATCATAATAACGAATTCAGAAATAATCAAAATGATGAGGTACTGATCTACATTAAGGACAACGTACAATTTGAAGGCTATTAAAATAGGGGAATAAAATTATATCATTGCTGAAGTCGCTTATAATAACGAGAAAATTGCTTTATTTGCACTTTATCGATTTCCCTCCAGTGACATTCCAATGTTCAACGGAACCTTCGAATTGTTTTTGAATAACTTCAACAAAAAAATTACTTTGATACAGTCATTTTCGTTGGTGCTATCAACATAGATATAAGGGCAGATATTGTAGAGTGACCGAAAACCGTTTGAATTTTATGTCACAAACAGGTTACACCCATAAATGAATTTACCAGGAAAACTTCTACATCAGCCACCTGCATAGATAACATTTTTTACAAATCAAAACACGAAAATTGCACAGATTGTATTCCAAGTATTGGGCGGAGGGGAATCAAGAGGGAATAGCTACGGATACTTGTCCATTCCCCAAGTAGAATAAGAACAAATATTTCCGATCACTATTCCATAATTTTCTCTATGAAAATGATCCAAGAAAACGACAATACCAACGACAAAACTTCAGCATAGAAAAAACAAATAACTTGACTAAACTATACTGAAAAATAAGGAAAATTAAAATGACGTACTTAATTGTAATGATGCAACAAATGATACTAACACATTTAATAAAAAACTAAATTAATAGGTAGATACATAGATCATTCAACCACAGTTTTGGAACAAAACGCAAGAGGACACCTTGGATAACAACAAATTGGAAAATATCTTTAATCAAAGAACGCGACATACTCTAACAAAAAACTTTAATTAATCCAAAGGATAACAACATCTGTTATCTGTAAAACTCGGAAAATCTGTAGGAAATTAATTATTTTTCAACGTTGACCCTTGGAAAAGAGCCACACACTCATAGCTGATCTTTCGGGAACAAAAGTAGGTGCATAGTCCCCGCCTATGGGTACAATCAGAAATCAGACCCATTCAATTCAATTACAATAATGATAACGTGCTTCAAAACGATGCGTGATGCCAATATTCATCGCATTACCTAAAGTGGCTGATGGTTCCGATTGCATAGAAAACAGTTTGAGGGTTTACTAATTTCGCCTTATCTACCCTTCATCTCAGCAACCCCTGATAGAAACTTAAAAGGTTTCTCCCAAAGGTGTGCTCTAAATAAGAATTACATAAGCTTTTCAAGAATTTTACGACTAGAGACGTTGTTGTTATAGTTATCCTTTCTCGGTCTTAACCGATTTCTTGTTTGAGATATCACTAATGGTTGATAATTGGATGCCTTTCGGATGAGGATAACTGTCAAAGTGTCCCTGGTTTGTAAGGAGATTTGATATAAGCGGTGCTTGTTTCGATTAATATTTTTTGTTGTCGTCGATGGTGACTGTTCGTTAGGAATTTTGGATAAACATGTGGAATACAAGAAAATATAAACTACTTGCCTATAATGTTGCTAAATAAGGGTGTTTTGACCAGTTAATTTCCCTATGCTACACATAGTAGGTACAGTAACACACACACTTTGACTTTACGCACACAGAAAGACCTGATATTGATGACCACCAATGATTGTTTGCAAAATCATTGTCTCGAAGTATTTTTCCTTGAAGCAATGACCAAACATAATGAAAATCAGTCCATTTTTGTGATTAAATAATTAACAAAATCATTACAATAAGGTTAACATGTCCATTACAATAACGTAATTTCATGATTAATGTTATGTTAAAACCATTTCCACAATGAAAATTTGCCTTATAACAAGGAAACAAATGCATTGCGCAAACGAACATGAGGTTATAAATGTTACACTGTTGAAATTTTAAATTTCATGATTAATGTTATGTTACATTTGTGTCTTTCACACAAATTTTTTGCTATTTAACAAAT
>JAFIRS010007047.1:0-28872 GCA_018342105.1 Gonioctena quinquepunctata | reverse complement strand
AATTTTTTTTGTTTGACCCCAGGGTCTTGGTCGTTAAAAATAAAAACCATGAAAATTTTTTTAAAAAAATTTTTAACAACAAAGTTTAATTTTTAATTTTTGGGAAACAGAATATTTGATTAAAATTTTATTTGTTTATAAAATTTTTAAAAATTGGAAATGCCGATAAAAAGTAAAACCCCAGTAAATTTAAGGCGAAATCCCGATTTTTTCAATTTAAAAATTTTGGGGTTTGGGCGTTTGGGGGAACTTTAAAAAAAAGATAAGGTTTTGGGGTTTTTCCTTAAAAAAAATTTTTTTGGGTTAAAAAAAAACCCAGAAAAAAAAATTTTTCGTATGCAGTTTTCCCATGCTGATAAAACGAAATGAACCGAATCAAGTTTTAAAGTATCAAAATTATTTATTGAAAAAAAACAAAAAAAGGGAAAAAAAAATGGGGACGCTAAACTAATACATTGGATAGGTATTTTAAATCATCGGTATTTTGGATTTAGACCCCCACAAATCGCCACATTACCATACTTTCAGGAGTTATAACTGTGGAACGGAAGGGCTATTGACTTTTTTCGTAAAATTCACTGGTGCTCTTTTTATCGGCAGGTTGCAGATTTTAAATATGTCTATAATCTAAAAAAAAAAATTATAATCAAATTTTTTGCCCCAAAATTAAAGTTGTTGTAACCTTGTTTTTTTCAATATTTCATTATAAAATTTTTCTTTTTTTTCTTTTTTCGACTACAATCCGATTTAGCAAACAAAAAAAAATTCCTAAAAACTTTTCCGTTTTGACAAAAAAAAAATACATAGAGGCCTTGGAAATGAAACAAGTTATGAAAATTTTGTCAAGATTTGTTTTTAGTTGATATAACAAAAAAATTTTTTTGATTGACTGAAAAAAGAGATTCTACAGGGTGGTTCCATTTTTTAAAGGGCCCCATGTATATATATATATATATATATATATATATATTTATATATATTCAAATATGGACAAAGCGGAAAGTATAACTCTCACAAGAGGGGTGATTCCAGCCCCAGCAGATCTCAAGCAGTGTTCGACCTGTCCAGTATAAATGTTTGTTTGGTGTAAAAGATATATTTGAATTCCAATATCAAATCACTGTATGAACGAGTAATGAGCCCAAAATCTCATTTATATACATTTCCTGTTGCCTTGTAGGAATTGAATGTGTTGACTTATCATTTTAACAGGAGCTACTGTGCATTTATCAGTCAAAACAGCAAGAAGACATTTATTCCTATAAAACTGATTTGATTGGTTGTCTCTGAGAAATTTCAGGCCATTTCATTGGTTTAAAAATAACGAGGAAATAGTCGAATAATTTGATACCATAGGACGGAGATACGATTTGAAACAAGTGGATACCGCCTTCATCGTCAACAGATTTTTTTTACAAATATAGTGCTGTGTCGCTTGTCGGATTTCTTTAGAAGAACATAATCGTAATACGCCTTGCAATAGGGGAGTCTCCACAAGTTATCAACCTTCAAAAGTTATGTCTCTCCAATGGCAATTGTTTGACTTTGCTTGTATGGAAATTCGCCAATTTGATATACCAATTCAATTACTTCCTGTCATGAGGCGCTTATATATTTCTCATATAAAATATGTCATTCATAGAGATTTTGTATCCGAAAATGTGAACAATTGGTAGCGCAAAACATATTTTGTGAAAAAAAGGTTGAATAAGAGATTATACAACACAAAAACTGAAACAACGGAAGTCAAGCAACAAAAAAAGGAAGCGGCGTTTTTCTGTGTTAAGGTTCAAATGGCATCCTGACAGATGACCGTCGAAAATGCACGAAAACATGAATCAGATTGGGGTAGGCACCAACACTCCAGATATGAACACAAAAATCCCTATTTATATACAAAAATATAAACACTTTGGTACTAAAAATACACAACCCTGATGCAATTATTATAATTGGAGAGGCAGAAAGTTTTTTTGAAGTTGGCAACTTGTGAGAGACTCCCATATTATAAAGGGGCGAATATAGGTGGACTCGTCCATTCTTAATCTGAAGGCAATCAAGATTTAATATGTAAATTGATCCTAAATCCATTCAACTAACTAAGATGTCTAAAAACCCTGGTGGATGAACTGATTCGATATTGTTTAGATTTTTGAGGGGGCACCACCTGTTACTTCAACAGAGCTTCTCTCTCTGTGGTAGATGGCGCCGTCCAAAAATGTTTGTCTATATTCTCGCTTAATGTCTGAACTTAATTTCTGACATCTGCAGTATCTTATATGAAATTATTTTCAGTGTTTTGTCGATATCTATGAGTTTTCCATCTCTTTGATATGAAATCTTGCTTAGCTTATTCCTGAGTTTGTTCTTTAAAAAAACTACTCGTTTATCAATTCATTAGTGCGCGAGGAATTATTTATTTTCAGGTAGTGTAGTGTGTAAGGATACTTTAGTAGAATGGGCCACATTTGCATTTTGTGTGTACAGTATAAAGCCGCAGATTCGAATTTTCGCCTGTATTTAGTACCGAAAGCAAGTACAAATCTTGACGAATTGACTGATAATGATATTTCCATAGTTCATTATATTGTATGCATTGAATTTTATATTTTCTGCAATTTAATGACAATTTCATTTCCAATTCTCCGTCTGTCAAAAGCAGTTAACCTCAAATTCAAATCGTACAAAATACGAAAACAACACGACAGTGCTTTTTTTGCTGTTAATTCTAGCTTTGCTATGTGAAGTTTGACAGATGTTTCTTTCAAACCAATAGCAAAGCTAGAATTAGAACCCGCGCACAGTTAGCCTCAAAAATAAATCTGAGTAAATAAATATACCCTGTTACTGTATTGAAACTAAATCGAAATTGGCGCCATCTGACACGCTAGTAATCTCTATTATCAAGTAGGCCAAGTGTCGCCAAGTCGATCCCAAACTTCTACAGGTATAAGTGCAAGCACCAGGGTTTTTATACATCTTACAACTAACTATGAAGAAAATTCGGATGTCAAATTCGAAGATAAACTCTGGTACTTGCAATTATGCCTGACTAACCTGAGATATTACTAGAGTTTCAGATGGCGCCAATGTCAAATATTAGTATAATTCACTCATATGTGTATTAAGTACCAATATTGATGATAAAGACAGCAAATGTGAAGTCAAAACAAATGAAGCATGACCATCGCGGGGCTCTTTCTAATCGGCAAAGTTGAATTGATGCACATGCGCGAAAATGAAGGAGTGACATGTATTGGTTGATGTTCGGTTGGCTATAACTATGCGCTGCCAATAAGACAAGAAAAAACATATATAACCCGACTTCACTTTCATTGCATTGCTCTTATGGCCAGTTATCAATATTCGTAGTTGATAAATATATGAATTTACTTGTTAATTTATTATCGGCGCCATCTACACACAAAAATAGAAGCTCTATCAATATACTTTTGTTGTCCCCTCAAAATTGTAAGCACTATCGAATCAGTACTTCACCACTTTTTCTAGACTTCTTATGTGACAATATATCACCAACGGCTTGTCAAGCAGAAACGCCTCGAATATGAAGTGTACCCTAGCTATTTGTTTTTATACTTTTCATCAATTCATTCACCGCGGATGATGTAGTGAAGAAGGAAAAAGAAAATCCTCGTATAATCGGAGGTACGGTATGCACAAGACAAGATCACCGATTCGTAGTATCCATTCGAAATCAAAAACTGAAGCATATGTGTGGGGGAACGCTCATCAACAAAGAATGGGTGCTAACCGCTGCGCACTGTATCATGCAGAAATCCACGGTATATGCTGGGCTCAACTATTTAACTAGTTTCACGAAGTTTATCCCCGTCAAAGTAGTCGGAGTGTATCCCCATCCAGACTTCAACAGGTAATGAAATGAAATGAACTTGTAAACTCTTGCCCTCTACTTCACTCGCGATTATCAGAAGAGAGTTAAATATACAGTGTGACCCATTTTTAATGGAAACACCCCCCTTAAAATTTGAAGTTGTAAACAGATTTTAATAATTTACAAAAACCGCTCAAGAGATAGAAATGAACTTTGTGCAAGAATTCGACAGGTATGTGCAGATATTACCTCATCAAGAACTAGAGGAACGTAATCAGAAACATTCGTAAGCGCTACGACAAATGTATCGAAATACGTGGTGGATTAGTAGAGGCTACTAGAATATGAGTTTGAATTAATTGTTGCACTGAATCGAAACATTTCAATAATTAGTTTTCATAGTTACGTTAATTAAAATTTTTTCCTTCATTATTAGTTGAATTGTGTGAATGTAATTCCGTTATTTTCATTAAAAAAATTTACGCTATTTGTTTTTTTTTTCATCTGGCGGCACTTTATTGTTGAAATCATAAAAAAATATTCTCATGGCTATATCTGTTGATATAGGGTGTTTTTTGTGACTGTTAGCTGTGTGAGTTTTCGAATTTTTGAGTTGTCATAACTTTGTTATTAATGAATATTTTTCATGAAATTTTGTAACCTGTTTAAGGTTTTTTAAAAAAAAAATAACTTTTTTATTTTGGAATAAACATTTCAAATTGTCCCAAGGTAGACCTTTTGGTACTTGACATTTCAAAAAAAAAATTATTGAAATCTGTTTACAACTTCAAATTTTAGGGGGGTGTTTCCATTAAAAATGGGTCACACTGTAGTAGGTGAAACGGCGATCGTAGACTATCAATCCGTCATCCGGCACAAACAAATGTCGTTGTGGAAGTAAACATGAACGTAGAATAAAACAGCATTTCACCACTATTACCTGTGCAAAATTTCAAATAATCCGGACGTCTGGGAGTGGGTGAAAACTAATTTCAAAGATTCCATTACCTACATTTGTACAAACATACAGGTGAAGCTAATAAATCGTATATAAAAAGATTTAAGACGGGAAATAAATTCCGATTAAGAGAATTATATTCAAATAATTTCTTTAGCAGATAATCTTAACTACGAACGTAACGAAAAGATTACTATAAAATTAAAAATATTACATTTATACTCCAGGCAGTGGGGACAAAAGGCATCTGCCCTATAAAAAGTAGGTATATGTTAATTAGTTCTGGGCCCGCTGAAAAATACAAGTTTTCAATATTGCATTATGGTAAAAATAATGTTTTTAATGGCTAATCCGACAAAAATGTACGCTGGAAATAATTTCAAGAAGGCTAAATTTCCTACATTTTTTGTATGAACACTTTTTCTGAAAGTTTGATGTGTAACGAGTTACAGTGGCGGAAATATTCTTCCAAAAAATCGTGTACTGAGTTTTTTATATTTTTGGGTCTGAATGATTCAATAATTCACATTTCCCAACGGAAAGGAGTAGGCACAAATATAAGGGGGTTCTGGGCATCGATAGAATTTGCTAAAATTTCAGTATGTTACACCTAAGGTATATTAGATTAATTCTACGCGACCACGATAGCTATTGCATTAGTTGATACGGGGTGCAATCGAAACTTTCTATTTCCTTCTCATGTAATAAGCGATTTCAATATAACACGAATATCAAGATCATAATACAAAATTGACATCTATGAGAGAATACATTCGTGCCACCATATTAATAATTTCAATCCACCCACATTTAGGGGTAGTTTGTACTTGTAATTTTTCTAATAACTCTGCTGACCGGGCATTTTCAGCTAAGATATTCCTTTGAAACTCTGAAATGTAGATTGCAGAAAACATATTTCTCGTGTCACAATAAAATAAATTCAAATCAGTCCTCTCATAAGGGTAGTTTATACCTGCGACTTTTCGAGGGTTTCGGTGAATATATTAATTGTAACGGTAGAAAATGATTGCATAAAACATATTATTTGTGCCACCATAAAAAAAACAATAAATCCCCTCAAGGGGGTAGTTTATACATGAGATTTTTGGAAGAACTTTACTAACCGGAGGTATCCAATGGATATATTTTATGGAAACGCTGGAATATGATGGCACAAAATATATTATTCGTGTCGCTATAGGGAAACTTCACATCAACTACCTTGTAAGGGTAGTTTACACTTGCACATAAAAAAAGTTACCCGATAACAATGATAAAAACTAATTACGACAAAGTATTTGGACATTATTTTTCAACCGCTGCCCTATGTGATCACTATTATGTTCATTCGTTGATTGCTTGATGAAGAGGTGTTTATATGTTCACTATGAGGACATTCCTCAAGGACCACGTTCATTGATGCAATCCCCTTGAACATCGACTGTCGATCCTGGCATCAATGTATTTTGTACATTAACCAATCAATTTTATTTCGTATACTAGTTATCAAAACATATATTTTATTCGAATTTTTTGTTCAATCCTTAATTGGCATTGGTACAATGTTTAATAAATTATTTCAATGATTAGGGACATTTTTTCATGGCCTACAATGATTATTCTATCACCTAGAGTTCATTGATCAATCCAAGAGTGTATTAACATTAATGTTTTTTCTGCATAACCAACCAACTGTACTCCTCATTACGATGATTTAAATATACAAAAATATTGTACTGAATTTCACATAAAAATATCGGGGGCAACAATTATATATTTTCAAAGGAGAATCCCCAGTTCCGCTCCCCAGCTATGAAATATATTTTTAGTGAAGAAAATTTTTGTTTCTAGAATTCTGCAATAAGAAATGAATTCATATTTCACACCAACAGCATAATCTGCTTATTTCAACTAGATTCATGATACCTACGCTTTAATCAAGAATATAATTTTATTTGTTAAAAAATACTATTTTCCTATAAAACACTTTATTTCATATAGTGTATATAGATCTACATCTTTATTCAGGAATACTTTTAGTTTTCTCTAGATATTCACACAAAATGTGTATTTTTGAGTGAGAGTTCTTTGATTTTATTTTGTAGAAGATTTTTTCTATAAAGGCCCAAAACATGATACTTTCCTCTGGAAAATTCAAATAAAAAAGATATATTATTTCAAAACAGATATCCACTGCCTTATCATATTGAAAAAATTATATTTGAATCCATCAAAGTAAGTGTGAATTTCTTTAATTTTTGTGATATCCTCTCCAATAGCGTATATACAAAAATGATAACTGCGAATCACGTATGGTGAACTTTGTGGTTTGAGATTTTCCATGTGTGTCCTTTTCAATAACTTTATTGGGCACGAAAAACCCGTGAAGGGCCAACAGAACTGCTGCATCTAGTCCATCTGAAAAAACAAGTCAATTCGTGTTATTACAACTAGTATGAAGAGAGTACTACTTTCTCTTTCTAGTTTTTCAAAGGTAAAAAATGCAGAAATATATGATCACTCTGATCTAATTTGACCACTATAAACTGGACGATACAAATAAAGGCCAGGGGACTGCCGTACTCCAAACTCTTTGAACTTAATGAGGCTCGAGTAATGTAGAGTTCTCCCATTTATAACACAGAAATATGTGAAAATTATTCTTTTTTCAGAAGAAACAGTCATTCATTGTAGAGTGAAACAACAGAACCTCATTTGCCATGTGTGAATCGTAAGTATTTTCCTATTGAATCATAAGTCTCTGCCAGCATCAGATGACGAAAAAAAAATTCAAGTTTGTTGAAAATTACATCGAAATATAAATCAAAACAAATCAACACTGCTACAAAAAACATGAAATATAAAATATTTACGAACAAATACTACTACTACTACTGGTGTTGATGAAATGAAATTCAAAATTGCTGCAATTTCCTGCCACTTCAATGTTCCGTGGAATGAATTTATCAGCCTACTTATCGGAAAAATATTGAAAATCCCACATCAAAATATCGAAATTCTTTGACGATATGCGAGAAAGATGCAGATCGACCCATACATTTTCAGTTTCAGTACGTTTACCTACTTGACAGTTGAAATTGTAGAATTGTCATTGGTTATATTAAAAAATATTCCGATTCAATAAATGGTAATGAAGCTATAAAAATGATATCTTACCAGCAGATACAAATATCTCACATATGACACTCAACACTCAAAATTTCTACTTCTATAACCTATATAAATTCCCGTGAAACGATTATTATCGATGTACTCGTGACTTCGAGTACCTAAGTCAGAGTCAGTTCCCAGAACCGTTCATACTACGATCCCGAACATGTATATTAAATTGGATGGAAATTCGTTGATTGGGATGAGGGAGGTGGAGTGGTGGAGATGAATCTCATCATTCACATAAGGCACTCAGACATTGACAATAAGACCAAGTACATTGGGTGATGTTGAGAATAATTGATCGATGAAAGGGGCACTAATATCAATGAATGGGTGTATTGGCTAATGTTTCCAAGCATGGATAAAATGATGTCACTGTACTGAGACCATCCGCATTGAGCCATACCCTGATGTATTGTTACAAGGAAGTATGATGATTAATGGTGCATAGTATTAATAACCTCATGTTCGTTTGCCAAAGCATTTGTTTCCTCATTATAAGGCAAATTTTCATTGTGGAAATGATTTAAACATAACAATCATGAAATTATGATATTGTAATGGACATGGTAACCTTATTGTGATGATTTCGTTGATTATTTAATCACAAAAATGGACTGATTTTTATTATGTTTGGTCATTGCCTCAAGGAAAAATACTTTGGGACAATAATTTTGCAGTTAATCATTAGTGTCCATCGGGTCCAACATTTCTTTCTATGTGCGATTCTTCAAAAAACTACTGACCGAGGAAATAAATATTAGAAAATAAACCTTGTAATGAACAATTCAGTCTCATGAATAATATACTTGAAAAATCAAATAAAAATAGAATTCCAATATATACATCCAATTAAATAATTTTGGCAGAATCCGCATAAAAAATGGAAAAAAATATATATCAGAATTGACCGTCACAATTCCAATCTTATTAATATTCAAAAAATATATATGTGAAATGCGACTTAAACAAACAATAGGGGACTAATGCAATTTTTTTCTATAGTGGCTCAAATAATATGTTTCGTGCAATCATGTTCCAGCGATCCATTGAAATATCTACACTGGATACCTCCGGTCAGTAAAATTCTTCGAAAAATCGTAAGTATGAACTACCCTTATGAGGGGGCTGATTTGTATTTTTCCTATGATCGCGTAAAAAATATTATGTGCAATCATTTTCTACCGTTTCAGTAAAATAGCTTTACCAAAAATTCCGGTCAGAAAAGCTTTTCAAAAAATCACCTCAGATTATTATTATTATTAAGAGCAAGCTAAGTTTGACCGATTTCTCCCCCATCGAGGATTGCCATGATAAAACAATGAATATTTGTATAACAAGGGAGGGAAGTGCTATTTTTCCTCCCGAGGATGAAGGGCAGTAATCATTCAAGGGAGGAAAAGGCACTCTACCCCCATGTTATATATATGATTTTTCCGCCTCCCTCAAATAACAAGTCATTTTTAAATTTTTATTCATGAAACTAACAAACAAAATTTATTAAAGAACTAAAACTAAGAAGTAGGTGCAATATAACTTATAGGCACGTTATTTTCATTCTTGCATCCTACATATTTTTAATTTATGGTAGAGTAATTATTTATACTAATGTTAAACGTGCAGTTTTGAGCAGTGGTTATTTGAATACCAACCACTAGGAGTGAGAGCTGGAGCCAACGCAGTTTTTGTGATATTTTCATCAACATCATTATTCAGCTGGTATCCCCCGGAAGTACTCGTACTTGGCTGATTACAATCAATTTCATTAGCTTCAATGACTCCCATAATTTGGTTCGAAATTTTTCGCTTTTTGCAAGAGATTGCTCCACATACCTTTCAGCGATATTCGTAGACTTCCAACCTCCGTGTTGCTTTGAAGCACGAATGTCTCCTCCAGAATTTGCAAGTAAACTTGCCGAGGTTCTTCTGAAACTGTGCCCGGTATAATTTATGGCATTAGGCAGTTTTAAAAACTCTGCAATTTTTTTAGAAATTTTAGCAATAGTATTTTTTCCAACCATTTGGTTGATACATTTTCCTGCTCTATAAAATAAACGTGTCTGATCTGTTTTAGGGCGTAGCGATATATATTTTTTATAAATGTCAATATAATTAGGGCCATTCCCCGGTGAAGCATTGATCACAAACGTTCTCTGTATATTTGTTTTAGAATTTGGTATATTTACAATTACAATTGAACCTTTATCTTCAATATCTGTAGTGGCCATTTTAAGGAGCTCGTCACACCTGCATGCTCCTGAAATTCCGAAAATGAGGAGAACCTACTAAACAAAGAAAAAAGAATGAAAAAAAATGCTGTCGACGCCGGAATTCGAACCAACACCTACAAGCTTATCACGAACAGTGAGCGGTGCACCAACTCGTTGCGCTACCGGGACTCACAGGCAACTTCTGCGGAATCATGAACATGCGTATTGTTGTAGCTCTATTATAATATTTGCCGTTTAACTTTTATTTTCTTAATATATTCACTTCTTGAAAATATCTTACCTTCATTAATAAATAATAATCATCGGGGGCTTCTAGTAAAAATGTATTTACTTCCTCTCTTGAGAAGGTTTTTGCCTTATTAGGTTTATATCCCTGGTTTTGTCTTTTCGAGATAGCAATTAATGTTGGGTATTTAATATCCACATTTTCTTTTATTTGAAGCATGGTACGTATCATCGAATAGTTGGACCACAATGTAGAGACTTTAAATGTATTCGCTAATAGCGAAAAATACCCCAAAATAACATTTTCTAAGTAAGTACGAATATGCTTTTCTTCGGCCCATTGCTTGAAATGTAAATACTGTTTTTCGATTTTTCTTTAGATTTTTGGGGTAATAGAGATTGTACTGTTACATTAACTTGTTCCAAAATATCCGGTGGTGTATTATTTATATCTTCAAATTCGCTTGAATCACTCATTTTTTAAAATATTATTCAAAATATATATATATAAAAGTACGACTTTGCTCCCTACAATGAGGCCAGGAAATGTATACTTTGGATAGAGGTAGGCGGAAAAATATTTTAATTTTATTAGCATTTGACAACTGTAATTGTTAGTCAAGTATATGGGAGTAATAAAGTGCATACAGTATATTGAAAAAGTAGCGTTAGAATAATAGTGAACTGTTACATATGTAACAGTCATGTTTTTCATAGAATTTTACAAGGTAGCTGATGTTAATTTTCCCTATAGTGGCACGAAACATATTCCAGCGTTTTAATAAAATATATGTATTAACCTCCGGTCAGCAAAGTTCTTCCAAAAATAAAAAAATTGATTGAATTTTTTTATGGTGGCACAAATAATTGTTTTATGCAATCATTTTCCATCGTTTCAATGAAAAATATTCACCGGAAACCCTCGGTCAACAAAAAGTTCCTCGAAAAATCGCAGGTATAAACTATTCTATGAGGGACTGGTTTGGGACTGGTTTGAATTTTTTTATGGTGACACAAAAACTATGTTTTGTGCAATCTACATTCCAGCGTTTCAATGAAATATCTAAGCTGGAAATCCCCGGTGAGCAAAGTTATTAGAAAAATCACAAGTACTAACTACCCCTAAATGGGGGTGGATTGAAATTCTTAATATGGTGGTACGAAGGCATTTCTTCATAGATATCAATTTTGGATTATTATCCTGATAATCGCTTTACAAGTTATTATATTAAAATCGCTTATTACATGACAAGCAATAGAAAGTTGCGATTATACCTTTATCAACTCATGCAATTGCTATCGTGGTCGCGTAGAATTATAGTCCAATCGGCAGGGCTTTTTTTTCCGCATGAGGTTACTGTAGCGATTTTTTTGCCACATAATAGGGGGGTCGGTCCTGAGTATAACTCAGAGTTGGCGCGGCACGGGGTGTGTGCGTAAGCGGCCATCTTGCAAAACGCGTTTTGTCAAATATCTCCTAAACAACACACCAACAACACACAACAACACCGAACAACACACGAACAACAACGAATAACACACGAACAACCAGGACAATAACGGAAGACACAAAAACACAACAAACAAACAACACACAAACAACAAACCAACAACACACAAACAACACACAAACAACACACCAACAAGACACCAACAACACACCAACAACAAACAAAACACACAAACAACACACAAACAACACACAACAACACACCAACAACACACCAACGACACACCAAGAACACCCACAAACACCCAACACACCAACAAGACACGAACAACACACGAAAACGAAAGACACACGAACAACACACGAACAACACACAACAACACACCAACAACACACAAACAACACACACCAACAACACACCAACAACACATCAACAACACACCAACAACTCACAAATAATACAACAACACACCAACAACACATCAACAACACACCAACAATACACAAATAACACAAAACAATACAAGATATATTTTTTTTAGACAATTGAATGTTTCATTATGTTTCGATAATTTTTTCTGTAAAATCAATATTTATGCCAGTTTTTGAGTCAAAGGTGAAACGCATGCTTTTTTGCGAATATCTCAAAAACAGTTGATCCTACGTGGATAATAGTTATATTAAAAGTTGTATTGTCTACAAATTTTGTTTTGAACTTCTTTTCATATCTACAACAGTTTTCGCACAGTAGATAGCTAAACGAAAATTCTTTACATACAATGAGTGCGGTAAGGAACTGGCAAGGTAAACGAGGAGCATAGATATGATTTCCGAAAGGCAGGGATAAAAAATTAAGGCTCGAGGAACGGGGCCAGGAGAGGGTTGAAGATAGGCAAAGGTAATAAAGGGATGAAGGATAATTGTGAGGGTGAATTCGGGAGAACTGTGGAGTGATTTACAGAGGGAATTTGAGAGGAAGAATGTCCAAGAACGACTGGGGGGTTTAAAGCACGAAGAAAGGTTATGATTTGGAAAAACATGTAATAATTTTTTTTAAGATAAGATATATATTTTTGAAATATTTAAACATTATTGTACATCAGCTTACGTTACAAAGCTGTTCATGTTTTTTCTTCCTTGTTATACTGGCCGCTAAAAGGGTTTTAATAACCCCTCTCTTGAACCTCCACAACTCCTTTACTCACACATGAAACACTCATTCATTTTTTACTGAATATAAAATTTACGAAAAACGTACGTTAACCAAGCGTCAAAGCAGAATGTCAGCAAATGGCGGCCCAAGCGCTTCTGTAAAGGGGCCTACAGACTTACCAATTTATCGGACCCGATATCGGTGGCCGAGGTCGGGCCTGATGGATCGACTGTACGCATGTTCCAATTTTTATCTTTCCGATCAAGTACTATCAGTTACTAGTTATACGTGAACCGGCAAGGATGACTCCTGCTCTGCCAAAAAAGAAAAGAATTGGGATTTCATCTAACAGCGATTGGGTCCCAAAGGCACTTATGTTGTTTCCAATATTCAATAAATGCAATCATTGCACTATTATCACTTATTGAGCTTTAACACGTTTCTTGAATATAATTCATTTCCATGTCGTTAGTTCAATAACACAAACAGTTGCACGAAAAACGGGAAGAAATGGGTTAGGAGAAATAAAGAGGGAAAGGAAATCGTGTCCCGTTAGGTATGATCGTGCTACACACGTGCCAACCAAAAGGGAGAAAAGGTGGGGGATCGGGCCGATCTACTTGGTCGGGAGATCTGGGCCACTTGACAACCCGATAACGGGAACGCAATTATTTAGTCGGTAGACGAGCCTTCACACGTCACGATTTCGAGACCCGACGTCGGCCCCCCGATATCGGGTCCGATAAATTTATACGTCTGTAAGCCCCTTAACACCACAACGTCAATTTACCTGTTCCGTGCATCTGTCTTATTATATGCAAAGAATTTTCGTTTGGCTATGTACTGTGTGAAAACTATCGTAGATAGGTAAAGAAGTTTGGAACAAAATTTGTAGATACTTTTTCGCTCTACAACTTTAAATAGAACCATTTTTCAGGGAGGATCAATTATTCCTGACTTATTCGCAGAAAAAGCATGCGTTCCAACTTTGACACAAAAACTCGCATAAATATTGATGTTACAGAAAAAAATATTAGAACATAATGGAAGAACAATTGATTATCTAAAAAGAATCTTCTGTATTTTTTGCGTCCGACAAACCGTTTAACAGATATATGACAAAACGCGTTTTCCAAGGTGGCTCCCGAGCCGCGCCAACTCAAAGTTATACTCAGGATCAACCCCCCTATCACGTGGAATAAAAAAATCGCTACTTTAACCTTATGTTTTATAGCGGCCATTTTTTTCCCGACTGAACTATTATTCTAATATACCTTTGGTGTAACATACTAAAATTTGAGCAAATTCTATCGATGCCTAGAAACCCTTTTATATATGTGCCTAGTCCTTTTGGAACTTTTTTATCCAGAAATTATTCGTTATATTAAATTTTCGAAAATAGTGAGTTGAAATTTCATATTTTTTTCATTTTACCAATATAAATACCCAAAATATTTTTGATTTTGAATAATTGAATATAACAAATATGTTGCTTCGTTGGTGGGGTTAGAAGTAAAAACCATACAGACCTGACTAGGTTTATGCTAGACCCATATACGGGGATTTGTGGATCAAGCACGTATTTTCAATCCAAACTAATCTTTATTTTACAAAGGTATACTGTGGAAAACGATATTGCTTTGTATCGCCTAGCCTCACCATTGAAGGAAGATGAATTTTTCATACAATATGTGAAATTGCCAAGGAAGAGTATTAAGGGAGATTTTCCCCCGAACTGCCAACAGGCATTAGTGATGGGATGGGGCGTCACGAATTTCACACAGAAGAAAGCTTCTCCTACTTTGCAGGTACATCATCAATACTGAACCGTTATTCATCTGTCACAAGTCGCAACATTCACCAAATATTTCGATTTAGAAATCCTGACTGAAATTGTGCATGGAATGATTTCTCAATACTCTTTGTGCATTTTCAAATGTTTGTTTTCATATGCGTACTTACTTCTCTGACATTTCATCATGACATGTCAGATTGATATCATATCTGAAAAATATAATATGCAAAATAGTAGTTTATGCAACAATGCAACAAGTCGACTGAGGGTCGAATTATTTGACACAAGTCCTCATGTGGATGTAACATGAACCTTAAGTTACATAGATGAGCGCGATGGATATCGCGGTCGCGATTGCTACATCGATGTCAAAACAAACGTGTATCTTTATGAGACCGCACATACCAAGAATGCTTCACCTTTCACCCTCGCCGCTATCATCGTGGTTTACAGCGATGTCGATGTCAGAACAAAATAGTTTGATTAACCCCCACTTTTATAGGTTCGGTTTGAACTCAAGTTTAAACTTGGTTTAACCATAACTCTGCATTTGAGCATTTTATAGGTTCCGTTTATTACTACAATACGTATTTAATCAACTAGTGTATTAATGGTGGTGATTAATGATCGAGATATTTTGACGCGAGAGCGAAGCGAGCGTGTTAATGTCCGGGATCATTAATCGCCATTTTAATATACGAATTGATTACAAAAAAATTCTGTCGACCTCGTTCCTAGGGTCAACGTGAAATTTTCGATATCCATATGCTTCAAAAAGCGATCCAAGCCGCAGTTTACATATGGATAAAACAAGAATTCAAAACCCGCTACGTTAAGTTAGACACAATCAACAAACAACTCAACTGAAATGGATCTACCTAAGATTGACCAGCTGCCTACACCACTTAGAATTTGATATACTTTGTCTAACCTCTTCGATTATGTCGAACATAAAGGTAAGGAGAAATACCAAAGAATCATCAGGAAATTTTCTAGACTTCAACAAAATCATCCTGAATACAACACCTGCCATACTACAAACACTCATCAATTTTCCAATTATGAATTTCACCCTAGAGCTTTAAATAAATCTTCCATTTCCTTTTCCAAAAATGGAATGAACCTTTTGAATCATGGACTAAAATTCAATTTCAAACTTCTCAACAACAAAACTGAATTTCGTTTGTGAGCTATCGAATGTGAGAAAGTCTTAGAAATCAGTAAATATCCAAACAAAGACCTTATTAGAAGTGAGATTGCTAATTCCCTAAACAGAAACTATACTTACCAACCTTCCATTAATTTTAAAGACAAGTCTCAAAAACTAAGCTTGAATAATATTTTGGGAAAAATCAAGAACAACGATTTAAATATAACTGTTCAACATCAACATAACCTCTATTGTAAATGTCAGTTATTTTTAGCGTTTTCCATTAGGCGGAACTAGCGGAATGCTTATGCACTCAGTGTATATCTTTATCTGTTTTGATAGCGTTACGACGTTAGTACAACAAAACTTGCCACTTGTGGTCACAGCGACTACATTACAACTTTTTTATGTAAGATATTGCGATGTATTTGAGACACTGGTAAACTATTCTATGCTAGTACATACCGGAGTAATTACAACTTTTCGACACTAGAAGGACGGCATCCATGTTTTTCGATTGATTGATAATATCATTCTGGTAGCCATATTGGAACAAAAATATTTAAAATAAAAAATATGGGACCCTGGGTGTTATATCAATTTAAATAATTGGAGATGTACTAATCAAGTATCTTTCGAAATATGGTCTACACATTTCAAAGATTAATGAGAAAAATTGATGAAATATATTTTTTCTGAAATGAAAATAAATATTTATCTCTCTTCATTTTCGAGGCGCATGAATTTTAAGTGAGTAGAATTGGATTTTGATTGTAAAAATGGATTTGCTCGGTCACTAGAGTTCCAGAACAATTCTTAAAGACACATAAATGAAAATCATTTTCATCTCGATAACTATCACGGTCACAGAGTATCATGAACATGTAAAGGAAGGCTGACTTATATATTATATTGATATTATATAAAATCTTTTGATATGGTATACATATTGTAATACTATATTAGAAAGATTATGACCTTCATGCATAATGATATAATGACTACACTAAGACCACAGAACGACCCTTTTGCGACTGGCTTATATAAGTCTATATTGGCAAGTCATTACCACTACTTTATAACGTCGATGTGACGTCGCAAGAGTGTGCTTTTTTGTCGTATTGGCATACATAGCGACGTCTTGGCATATTACAAGACATAAGTCTTGTAGACGTCTGTACAACCGAATTATGACCTCTGTGTGCTACTTGGGAGCCCATACATGTAATGCATATCTGCAAACTCGGAATTCGTAAAATGGACCATGTTTATTTAATAATATTGTTAATTTTGATGACTTAAATACGTGACAATAGACTAGGTAGACAACTGTCAAAACTGTTTATGTTTACAAAACAAAATCTCTTTCACCTACTAGAACGTTGATAATACCCAATAGCATACAAGTGTAAATTAATGAATTTTATTTTCCTTACGTCAAAAAAAAATCAGGAGACCAAATTTGCTCAGGAAGGAAGGAGGATTTCAAAAATAATTTTTATTTTAAGAAATAGCAGTGGCGTATGACTTTCCTCTTTGAAATTATTCACTGCAAATCCCGCAAGAACGCCACTGGCAAGAATAAAAAATTATGTTGTACTGCAGAAAATGCCTTTCGATGCATATAAGATGCTTACTACGATTTACAAAAATATCTAGGGTCATACCAAAGTTATCATAAAAAGGATTTTCTCTGAAACTCAAGCACCTGTAGTTCAAAAGTTAATATTTTTATGACATATGTTCATATGGAAAAAGTCCAGTCGCAGTCTTTTCACAATCTAAAGTTTCAATATAAATTGGAACCATGGCAGGTGATTTAAGGCGAAAGAGCTGGCTACTTTCCCTGTGAAATACCACAAGAACGTTGAGATGTTTCATCCACCTGAAATCCATGCATACCTCCTATATTGACATTGATCCATGTTTGTTTCGCTCTCCTGATTGTTTTGTTATATCTGATATGGTTCTTTAATATTCCATTTCCTGAATGAGAATATCACAACTTTTGTTTACAATCACTCAGTAAAGTATCGTACACATGATGGTCCATTTTCGTAAATTTAATTGTTTAGTGGTGCGACGACGCACTTCCGTTTGAGTCTTTCACTTTTAGGGTCCTGCTTCCAGCTGGCGTTTATCTTTCAATATGTACAATGTCGAATAGAAACCACGTTTGTCAGTTTTAAATAAAAAAGCACTGAGAGTTGTTGATCTTTATTGCTGGAACCTAATATCGTAGTAAAAAAAAAAAAAAAAAAAAAAAAAAAAAATTTGCTCAATCTCCATGTTTGTTTTCGCTCTCCCCTGATTGTTTTGTTATACTCTGATATGGTTCTTTAATATTATTTCCATTTCCCTGAATGAAGAATATCACCAACTTTTGATTTTTGCCTTACAATACACTCTATTAAAAATGAAAAAATATCGTAAAAATATTTTTTTGATACGTCTTATACTTTCCGAAATATTTAATTGTTTAGCTAGGCGTGCGACGACGTGGAGTCATTGGCGTCGTAGTTTGCGTCGAAAATTGATAAAAATGTCGAACGGAAAAACTAGAAATTCGTGTATTGTGCCAAAGTGTTTAAATAAAACTACTAACGCACCCGAAAAGTTGTTTTTTATTATTGCTTTCGAACCTAAAAGTCGAAAGAAATGGATGCAAATCATGATGTTCTGGGGTGATTCTGCATTCCACTGTACAAATATCTCTTTTAACTTTTACATATCCAATAGCGTCGCCGAAGCTGTTTCTAGCCGATCTAAAATAAACGTAAGTTGATCTAATATATAAAAAATAAAATACGTAAAAATGCACTTATCCACGATCACATTGAAGAGGAAATTAATATGAGAGGTTTTTCATCTTAGCTTAATAATATTTAATAGGTGTAGTCGCGTGCATCCTAATAATAACCTACTTTTGAAAAAAATATTTCAGAGGTTCAAATTTTAAAAAGTTTAAAATGTTCAGGTTATGTTTACTATGTTAATTTTCTGTTACATTACATATTAAAAAAAATCATGACCCAAACTTTGTAGGTACAATAACACGGTATTGTTTTTAATAAGTCCCACCCTGTTACAAATACCTACGCATTCTTCCTTCTCAGGAACTTAATGTCGAGTAAGATGTGCATAGTAACAATATGACGTATGACGTACATTTATAAAACACTAGTAATGAGAAATATGTACTTATAGGGATCAAAAAATGTATGATAAAAAGTAAAATGTTATTAAGTAATACTTACTTTGCATTTTTACTCCTTGCATCTCGGCGGCCAAGAAATTGGAGTTATTTGAAAAATAGTGAGCAACATTAACGGTTATTTCAGGCAAGTTATCAGATTGTCCTTTTTCAAAACCGTCGTCCATATCTAATATTATACTTATAACACATAAAAACTTAAGTTAAAAACGTTATTATGGTCGAACATCCGATAGCAAAGCAATGATTGAGTGTACGGTGAGAACGTTACGTTGTGAAATGACGTCACGCGAGCATGGCGCGCTCGCCCGAAATATTTGAATAGAACGGAAACTAAAATTGTCGTAACTTCAACACTACTCGCTTGATTGAAATGAAACAAAAACAGGTGTATTTCTAAGCATTTAGGCTACACAGTCATAAAGTTTCAAGTCATTCAACAAATCCAGTGACATTCTTCATTCTTCGCTCTATTGAACAGTTTGTGCGTTCATTTCCTAAGTTCGGTGGAGCACCAGTTCATCTTACTTTTTATTTGTCCGCTTTTCAAACGGCAGTTGTTCTGATTTTACCTTCTTTGGACCTTCAAGGTTTTCTATGTCATAACTACTACTATGTCTATTGGGTTTGGTATTTTTGAAGTTAATGAGGTTTTTCCAAGTTTCGCGGATCCCGACATATTTTCACCAGTTCATTTTTAGATGAATGTATCGGTGATTCGAGGGTTCTTCTGAAACTGTAGATAATTTATCTTCTTCTGCAGGTTATAAAGGTTTACTCATTTACTTTAGTCAGTACTTCTAGGTTACTGGAGACTATAAATTGAAGCAGTGATTTATTTCTTGTGTTCCACCACATTGAATTGTTAGTGTTCTGATGGTGTAGGACTTGGAGAGTCATAAGGCATGCTAGAACTATTTCCTCCTTTACTCATCCTTTATTGAGTTACTTGATTGCTGCCAGTCCCTGTAACAGAATGCAGACAGATTAAAGGATATTTATTCTGTCTGAAGGTACAGAATATTAGAATATTAAAAAAATCCTGACTATGATAATCTATTGGTAATGGGAAAAAGCAAAAACATGGGAATAAGTCATCACGAGAATTATATTCAAATGATCCGACGATTTTGATAATTATTAATTTTTTGTAATAGGAGACCTCATTTAGAATATTTGCAAATCCGAAATTGAATCGATTGAAACATTCCGTAGCAAATAGCGTCCCTGCAAGAGTTGTGAAGATTTCAAATTCAGTATTGTAAAATTTCTTTATTGGCATTAGGTTACATGAATCCGGTGACATGAACTTCACGCTCGAAAAGAAAAAAAAATGCGATGCGGGGGTCTATTCTCAAATCTTCAATGAATAGATATTGTTGGCTCCAACATGAGTCCAAATATGATCAATGCAAATAAAAAAATTGAATACTTGATACAGCTCTACGGAAAATCAACAAAATGATACGAATGAGACATTGCTATATACAAAATAAAAAAATATGTGAACCTCAAAATTAGATCATGACTTTTACTCAACCGAAAAAAATCAATTTTCAATGAATTCCAAATCTGACAAATATTATTTTTATTCCTCTTTGTCGGTAGGTTGACTAAATATCAAAAACTCGAATGAGTCGTGTCATTTCGTGTTACCTGTTGTTTCATCTCTACTTCTTGAAAATTAGGTTTTTAAATATCGTTTGTATTCGTGAAGTTCATATTCAGATTCATCCTTCTTTTCAGTGCGTGTTTCTTCCTCTGATAAGTCATGAAGCATGTTTCAATAAGTATAATCCCAACCACACCATAACGGAAAACATGATGTGCTCTTTGTCAGCGAAAGAAAAAGACGCTTGCCAAGGAGATTCGGGAGGACCTTTGCTATGTGGAGGCACTCAATACGGCATCGTTTCCTGGGGGGAAAAATGTGCGGATGGTTTTCCTGGAGTTTACACCAGAGTAGACAAATATCTGGATTTCATCAACTACACTATGGAAAATCCTCACAGAGAAGAATCAGCTAGGGTGGCGCCCTCTTCGTCTTCGATGTTCAAGCATCAATTTCATTTGTATTACTTCTAATATCCTGGTGTAATTTGTAGATTCGAAAAAAAAGGCAGGGAAAAATCAATAAATCACTAGTTTACACATTTTTTATATTCCTCGAATTAAATCCTTATTTTTTTAATCTATTACCATCTACCAATAAAAGGCGGTATTCAAAATTATTTTAGTACGTCTCATGTTGCTAGTATTGGAATTACTTTTTATTTAGTTAGCCGCATTGTTTACTTGGATTCTAAATTCAATTTTCTAAAGTTTTTATGACAGATAGTTGTATGTTCGATAAAATGTGTAATAAGTTGTGCAAATTAAGTTCTCATACTTTTCATTGCGTTTGGGGACAGCAATTCATATTCGCAAAAAAAGGAAGATCTATATCGGAACCTCTAAAATCTGCATTTCTGCAGGATTTTGGATTTTCAGTGAGTAATCAAGAGAATAAGTGGGTACTACATGTTTTTTGTGGAAGTTGGGCATAGGGAAAAAAGTGTATCAACAATTTGGATCACCGATGTGTGGAGAGAGCCTTGAAATCATGAAAATAACTGTTACTTCTGCATGACAAATGCTGCAGGTTTCAATCCAAACATTAAACATAAAAAAATATGCTGACGTTTAATCAGTTACAATAACTGATTTCACATTCGGAAAATCTGCCAGATTCTGTATGTCCAGATATGCCGAGTACAAGTAGCGAAAATAGTGATCTTGATCTCTATGTGATTAAAGATAATAACACGCATCATTCAAATGAATTAAATGATCTTGTACGAAACTTGCAACTATCTTGTCTCTCGTATAAAAGAGTGGAACTAATTGACACCAAAGAGTAACTTATTACAGAATGAAGTCAAATTCACAGCAGTTTTTTTTCACAAGAGAGAATTATTTTTGCTTCTCGGATGATATTCCCGGGCTTTTTGAAGCGATGAATCAAAACTATGATCTAAATGAATGCTCTTCATTTATTGATTCTTCTAAATGAAGTTTGAAAACTCCACATAGGTAATATAAATCTTTATCGATTGGTCATGCTGTGAACAGTAAATAGACCTATCAAACAATGTCTACTTCAATAAAACTGATAAAATATAAACGGCACCACTGGAAAATATGTGGCGAGCTGGATTGTTACTGGAGTTACAGGGTGGTTATACCAAATATTCATGTTTTTGTGTCTATGGGCTACCTGAGCTAGAATACATCATTTCACAAAAAAAATATGGAATGACCGAAATGAATTATTCTAGGAAAAATTCATGTAAAAACTACATCTTCTTCTTCAGCAGTGAATCCTCAGGACATAATCTACCACATTAACATTAAATTAGGCCTGATTAAATACACATACATTTTTAACGTATTTCAGACGCCAAATTGAAAGAGGAATTTTTGTGGGTCCGCAGATACGAATCGATTCAAGATTGCGATTTTGAGAAACTTTCATCTGCAAAAGAAAAAACGCTTGGAAATCCTTTAAAATGGTTGTCAAGAGATTCTTAGGAAACCATAAAGATGAGAATTACAGATACATTATTCCTAATTTATTAAAAAACGACCATCACGCTTTCATATCCTAGATTCACACTTGAACTTTTTTCCTGAAAACTTGACGCTGTGAGTGACGAGCTTTTTCATCATGACCTTAAAACTTTTGAAAATAGACACAAGGGTTTTTGAGATGGAAGTATGTTAGAAGATTACTGCCGGTCCGTTTTAAGGAAAACTGATCAATCAAGTTATAAAAAGAAAGTCAAAATTTAATTATTTTTAATATTTTCTTTGTTTTTTAAGCTATTTTTTATTAGGAAATAATATTTCTAATAAGTTTTTTATTTGTATAAACTAAGCACCCCTAAATCTATAAAAATACGTATTATGACCAAACTAGTGATTGTTTTTGCACAATCATGTTTTTTATGCAACTAAGCTGCTAAGCGAATTTGTGCTTCAGCTGAAATTAATAAAAATGAATATAATTTACCCATTCGAGTGATTCTGTATTGATAGTAAGATTTAATCAATTGTTAAATTTAATAACTAAAACATTTTTTCAGAATTTTCCACATTTTGTTTATGATTTGTTGGAATTTCAATGCATTGTTTTTAAATTTTCTGAATCATACTCAAAGTCGACCTTAGATGAGGAACCAGAAGAAACATTACCTGTGTTCAATTACCAGTATTTCAACGGAATCATCTACAAAGGCTTCAGCTAGTGTTGAGGATGTGTAGCCTCCATGATGCTTCTGTCCTAAAAAACCACTCCGGTGTTTGTCAGTTCATGCCTATAGCGAGGAACCTTGATAAATCATAAAAAGAATAGCTATCTTGCCTTGGGAAGTGTAATTTATGGCTATACACAAATTTCTGTTGAGGTAAGTTCCAGATAGTAGAAAATGTATTTCCAACTAGGAGAAAACTTGAAAGCTTCGGTAAATGAATGTACAAATATAACAAAATATTGTTGAGCTCATTCGTTTCTGAATGACGAAAAAAAGGCCAGACAAGGCGGTCATTTTCACTAGTAACCGCTCCATTGAGTGCTATTCTATTCGTGGCGTGCGTACAAGTGGTTCAATTTTAACTTATATGATAATATATAAACCTGTATATACCACATACTACGAAATAAAAGAAATTATATTTTTTGTACACGCTCCACAAAATCCCTACTTTGGATACTGAAAAAAGACTGCAAAATGCCACTTAACCGGACTAGGCCGGTAAAGTCGTCATGGCAACACTTTATCGGACTATTTTTGTTTATTCAGAAAACTTAAAATTAATATTCTATAAATGTTTCAGGAGACGCAATAAACTATAAATTATTTGAAATTTTGTAGTGACAACAAACGCTCTCTTCGAAATATCATTTTGGAATACTTATTTCATGAAAAAAGAACACTAATGTATCATTGATAAACAATCGCTTGCTAGATTTTTGCACAACTTTCCTGCACTACCGTATGGATGGTGATTGAAAATTTATGCACGGCCAGGAAATATGTGTAGTATTTCTGTTCTGTTTAATAATAAAGTTAATACAAAAAAATGCTGTATGCAACACGTACGCAAATGTTGGCGGACATCATCTTCATATTCTGATTCTTTCCGCTAAAGCCTCACTTTGCGAACACTATATATATATATATATATATATATATATATATATATATAGTTTTGTTTATTTACACTTATTTTCTAAACAGGCGTTATTTTGTTGCCAGACCATAATTAATATTGAACCCCAAATAGGCAGGGACGTACCAAAGTTACTTCAACCTTTTGGTTAGCCGTTCTTAGTAACAGATTCAAAGAAAAAAATTATGTATTTCATAAAATAAATGTACACAGGTAAATCTCGCGACAAGCTTTTATAACATATAAATTGAATAATGTAATACATTGATGGGTTTGATTTAATTTAACATTTTTTTTTTTTTTAAAGCATTTAAATATAAGCTTGTTTAAAAAAAAAGTTTACTATTAATTTATGTATACAGTGCTTCTCAAAAGTCCCCTCCCCCCTCTTATTTTTGGAACGATTACACATAAACAAGTGAAATTTGAAAATTGAATATTGAAGGTTATAAACTTCACTACTAGTGATGATAGATGACGAAATCTTCAAAGATGACGTCACAAGGCCATTGTGACCAATAATTTTAAATGGAACCCTACGGCAAGCGACACCTCTTTCAAAAGGAATCGAAAAAACCTATTCAATTATACTAATTTTGTTTGTGTTTATGGCAGTTTCAATGGCTCATTAGTAAACATTAGAATTTAAATTCCATTCAGTATGATATTAATTACAGATTTGAGAATCAGTATATACTTGAAGAAATTGCTCGAAGTGACCTCCATTTACTTCCTGACAGTGAAATATCCTATTTTTAAACTCTTCTCGTACTCTTGCAAATGTGTCTGCGGAAACAGCCTCACATTCTGCAACAATACGTTGTTTTAAAACGTCAATATTGTCAGGTTCAGTGGCGCAAACCTTCGATTTAAGGTACCCCCTCAGAAAAAAATCCAAAGGTGTGAGGTCCGGTGATCGAGCTGGCCATTACGTTGAACCTCGTCGTCCAATCCATCAACCACGATACTCCTCATCCAAATACCGTCTTACTGCACCGTAATAGTGTGGAGGAGCACCATCCTGTTGGAATGTTATTTCCAAATTGCCGAATTCATCAGGATTATCTTTCAGAATTTCAAGTATTAACGGTTCTATTGCTCCAGATAAACCTCACCAGTTAAATTAGTATTTAAAAAAAGAGGCCCAACGATGTGGTTTCCCAGGATACCTGCCCAAACATTCACCTTCTGGGGAAATTGGGTATGTGTTTCACGAAACAGGTGAGGATTTGCGTCACTCCAATACCTCACATTCTGTGTATTTACATTTCCATTTAGATAGAAAGTACTTTCGTCACTGAAACAAATTGTTTTGACATAGTCTGGCTGTTGGTTAATTTTAGTTTCCATATTTTCACAAAATTCTAGTCTTCGACTGACTTCACAGGTAGATGCAACGTGAGTTGTTGAAGAAGTAGGAATAACTATTACTTCTGCCAGTATATCAATTTTTTTCTCATCAGAAATTTGTGGTCTGCCAGATCGTTACGCATCATTAATACTACCCGTTGTTTCAAACTTACGAAGAAGCTCCCTCAAATGAGTCCTCGAAACGGGGCGATCGGGAAACCTCTCATTAATAATGCGTTCTGCTGCATGAATATTTTGTCCAGTTTCACCAAGAATTAGGATCGCTGCTACTTTATCACCTAAAGCACGTACCATTTCGCTTCTTGAAGCACTTAAACGTTCGGCTCACAACAAATAATTAAAATGTACGAAAATATTAAAAACACCAAAAACTGCTAAAACAGTTAAACGTTCGATCAACAAAACACAAATTATGAAATCTACAAGAACTTGGACAATTACAAAAACGTCGAATTAGGGAGACTAACAAAAACGTCAGCTTATTTGACAACTATCCAGAGGCGAGCTTGAATTTGGAATTTTAGTATTAACTGATTTAATTCATCACAGCTTTGCGTTTTTCAAAAGCGAGTTGCCAAAACTGCCATAAACACTAACAAAATAAGTATCATTGAATAGGTTTTTTCGATACCTTTTAAAAGAGGTGTCGCTTGCCATAGGGTTACATTTAAAATTATTGGTCACAGTGGCCTTGTGACGTCATCTTTGACGATTTCGTCATCTATCATCACTAGTAGGGAAGTTTACAACCTTTAATATTCAGTTTTTGGAACGATTATACATAAACAAGTGAAATTTGGAAACTGAAAATTAAAGGTTGTAAACTTCCCTACTAGTGATGATAGATGACGAAATCGTCAAAGATGACGTCACAAGGCCATTGTGTGACCAATAATTTTAAATGGAACCCTACGGCAAGCGACACCTCTTTTAAAAGGTATCGAAAAAACCTTTTCAATGATATTAATTTTGTTAGTGTTTATGGCAGTTTTGGCAACTCGCTTTTAAAAAACGCAAAGCTGTGATGCAGCAGCGATCCTAATTCTTGGTGAAACTGGACAAAATATTCATGCAGCAGAACGCATTTTTAATGAGAGGTTTCCCGATCGCCCCGTTTCGAGGACTCATTTGAGGGAGCTTCTTCGTAAGTTTGAAACAACGGGTAGTATTAACTCACTCTTATGTGAATCAGACAAAAAGAGGGTCACGTTGCATCTACCTGTGAAGTCAGTCGAAGTACAGTACACAGGGTGTTGGAAAAAAACAAATTTCATCCATACAAATTAAAAATGGTTGATCAACTCTCAGACGACGACCCAGACCGAAGACTAGAATTTTGTGAAAATATGGAAACTAAAATTAACCAATAGCCAGACTATGTCAAAACAATTTGTTTCAGTGACGAAAGTACTTTCTATCTAAATGGAAATGTAAATACACAGAATGTGAGGTATTGGAGTGACGCAAATCCTCACCTGTTTTGTGAAACACATACCCAATTTCCCCAGAAGGTGAATGTTTGGGCAGGTATCCTGGGAAACCACATCGTTGGGCCTCTTTTTTTAAATACTAATTCAACTGGTGAGGTTTATCTGGAGCAATAGAACCGTTAATCCTTGAAATTTTGGAAGATAATCCAGATGTATTCGGCAATTTGGAAATAACATTCCAACAGGATGGTGCTCCTCCACACTATTACGGTGCAGTAAGACGGTATTTGGATGAGGAGTATCGTGGTAGATGGATTGGACGACGAGGTTCAACGTAATGGCCAGCTCGATCACTGAACCTGACAATATTGACGTTTTAAAACAACGTATTGTTGCAGAATGTGAGGCTGTTTCCGCAGACACATTTGCAAAAGTACGAGAAGAGTTTAAAAATAGGATATTTCACTGTCAGGAAGTAAATGGAGGTCACTTCGAGCAATTTCTCCAAGTAGATACTGATTCTTAAATCTGTAATCAATATCATACTGAATGGAATTTAAATTTTAATGTTTACTAATGAGCCATTAAAACTGCCATAAACACAAACAAAATTAGTATCATTGAATAGGTTTTTTCGATACCTTTTGAAAGAGGTGTCGCTTGCCGTAGGGTTCCATTTAAAATTATTGGTCACAATGGCCTTGTGACGTCATCTTTGAAGATTTCGTCATATATCATCACTAGTAGTGAATTTTATAACCTTCAATATTCAGTTTTCAAATTTCACTTGTTTATGTGTAATCGTTCCAAAAATAAGAGGGGGGGGGGACTTTTGAGAAGCACTGTATACATAAATTAATAGTAAACTTTTTTTTAAACAAGCTTATATTTAAATGCTTCAAAAAAAAAATTAACGTTAAATTAAATCAAACCCATCAATATATTACATTATTCAATTTATATGTTATAAAAGCTTGTCGCGAGATTTACCTGTGTACATTTATTTTATTAAATACATAATTTTTTCTTTGAATATTGTGTCAAGATCAAGTTACATATTGTATTCTTGTTTATTTACACAGGTAAATCTCGCGACAAGCTTTTATATCATATAAATTGTGTAACGAAGCGTTTTTTCCCAAGCTCCGTTACTAAGAACGGCTAACCAAAACGTTGAAGTAACTTTGGTACGTCCCTGCCTATTTGGGGTTTAATATAATTATGTCTGGCAACAAAATAACGCCTGTTTAGAAAATAAGTGTAAATAAACAAACTACTGGATCGATCATAAAACCGAGCAAAAGAACTGTACAAAAAGACTAAGATACTTTTCTGCCTGTTTTACTATGGAAGTAGAAAAAAGTAGATTCATATTAGTAAAAACGTTGTATGCTTTTTATAAGGGGACAAAAAGGTAAGCTGCTTTTTGGTCCAGTACTGTGAATCAGACAAAAAGAGGGTCTTTCTTTATACGGTTTTCGTCCAAGATTTCTTTTAGATCCGGTAGATATAAAAGGCGAGATTTAATTGGGATCGCTCTCTTTTCCTCCAGTAAAACGTAACGTAAAACGTACATGTCAAAGTTCGATTTCAGTAGTGAGGTATCCGTAAGTTAAACCTTTGATAACCTGTTGATTTGATCGTGTGATTTGTGACC